>WBMW01001876.1:682884-698759 GCA_013396635.1 Penelope pileata | reverse complement strand
CCCCCCCCCCCCCCCGAGGATTCTGGTGTTTTACATGGAAACTGGGAGTCTTTGAGCATTTCTTGGCAAACTCAAGTAACAACACTTTTTCATTTTTTATCTATTTAGTAGGTAGTAACTACACTTCCCAAAAATGCTAATAAGGACACCAATAAAAGGATGAATTCTTGGCTACAATTTTGACTCGCTGGCCTAACTCAATATAGACCTGATTTGAGGGAAGCTTAGTCTCATTAGCTGCAAGAACTAAATTCAGGAGCTAAATCCCTATTTCAAGAAGGCCCTTTATTGAGAATCCTTGAGGCAGCTGTCTGACTGAATGTCTTGATAAAGAATAAGTAACATTTTCAAGTATTTCTTGGTCATCTGATACAAACAAATAAGAGAGGAGAGAGGGAAATAAATTGTTTGAAAGGTTTCTCACTGCTTAGTGTAAAATCTGGCTGTAGCATATAGGAGTCTTTTCAATTCATTTATTTATTTTTAGCACAAACTTCTACAGTCATTAAAGCCATATTGAAGGATAGGTTCTTTCAATAACCTTATGTGTATTTCATGCATTTTCACAGATGATCAAGACGATGAACATGTTGTAGAGGAAGTGAGCTCATTACTAGTGATTTCTGTCAGCTTCACATCTGATTTTAGCAAAAGCATCATGGATTTTAGAAAAGGTATTCTGAAAATGTAATGAAAACAAAAGAATCAAGATTCCCTAACTAGAATGGGTTTTATCATAATACAGCAAAAACTGAAAACTTCTCAAAATGCCAAATTTAATCTTATGCAGAAAGTCTTCCTCAGTGTCAACAAGTCTTAATCCAGTCTAAGTCCTCTGTCATAATTTCTTTCAATTTCAGCTATACATGTTGATGTTCTTAACTATTTTGAAAGTTAAGTTTACTCCTTGAGAAAGCACGGGAAAAATTATATTATTTAATAAGTGCAGAATCATTTTCTCTAAGTTAAAGCATTTGTCAAATGATTGTAGAGATGATTTAACAGCAACAAAATAAAAGGTATTTCTGGTAATGCTTTTGAAACAAAGCCTATAATTTAAATGAGTCTCTGCTTTATATCCTGTTCTGTCACAGTGTTTACAGAGGGCTAGGGAGGACTGTATGCTTGCTCTCATAGCATGGTTGTTAAATATCCCCATCCCTTCTCCTCAAAGACTGGATTTATTGAGGGACTTTTAATCATATGGGCAAAAGTAAAATTGAGAATCACTGTGTGCTGCGTAACTACACCATGAATCAGCATAATGGAATTTAGTATTTTTGAATTTTTCTCAATGAGGAGGAATTTTTCAGGTACTTGTTTCATATGCATTTAAGACTGGTTTGATACTCAAAAATTTTTCTCTCTGTGATAGAATGAGAAAGTATTGTTTTGGTTCATAAAGATTGTTTTGAACTTGAATGGCTTTCCTTTGATATCGTTAGTTAAGTTTTATCATTTATATATGATTTTTAAAAACAGATGATGTAATTTTAAAAGTTTGTTTTATAAAATATATTTTTGATTCACTCCATATAGCCCAGACTTCAACAAATGGAAAGGAATTCAGTAAATGCTTTTGGCTGAGTCCAAATGTCAGTTTTCAGTATACTAGCCCCTCTGAAAATGTTCTTATTAGGCATATGCAGGTTCCTGGAGAATTATGCATAAATGTGTGCCTTGGGATAAATTCTTAGTTGTATTTTGTAGATGTTGAGTTGTCCTTTTGAATAGAAAATGTTTTAAACTCATTAGTTTGAATTCAATTCATGGTTGAAGGTCGTCTTTTTTTTTTTTTTGAATCTCCACATCTGTCTCTGCTTGATTCCACAGCATATCGACTTGCAATTTCAGTCAGCTTTAGTACAGGAAGTTTAGTCAAATTTATGTCAGGGACCTGAGAAACAGTTGACATTAATTAGGCTCCTGATATTCAGAAAGAAGTGAATCAATGAGTAGGGAGGACAAAGCCTGGGTTGAGCCATGCTCATGCTAGGTCAAGCATTAAGTTTAGTACTCCTTACCACAAGAATATCTGTCAGTTGCAGGGCTCTTTCCAAATGAAGAATTTATTTTAAACCACCGAATGAATGATAGAAGGCAATATTAATGAGTGCATCAGAAGTGGTATCTTGTAAAAGGAGGGAAAGGTAGTTGCTGAGAAGCGTGATGCTGCTGAGTATGTGCAGCTGCAGTAGTATCAATATGGTTTTCAGAAGAGGAGAGTGACTGGTTCTCCAGAAGAACACATGGAAAGGAGAAAAAGAGCATTGAGATACGAAGTGTTACTTAAGATCTAGCAGAAAAAAAAAGTACCCTCTTTTAAGTAAAGTATAAGAATATGTTGATTCAGTTCCTTAGGATCACACAACCAGTCTTGAGGATAATTCTAGTACCACTGAATTTTGGAGTAATTTTTTTTTGTTAAACTAGGCAATTATGTGTATAGTCTGCTTCAGTTTCATATTATCTGAGAACAATGGCACTGAGTTTTGTAACGGTATAGATCCTTGTGGACTTGAATATGCAATAAAATACAGATATACTGTTTAAGGAAATTACCATCATGGCCCCAAGTTTGCAAACTTCCCTTTCTTATAAGTCCTTTACTCAGCTTTACAAAAGGAGGAAGGATGACCTTGTTACTAAGTCACTGTACTGGGAGTCAGTTCTTGTTCCTGGGTCTGCCTTAGACTTCAGCTGTGAGCATTTTTAATATCTCCATATGTAATAATGGATACAGACTTGTTTTTTTTTTTCTGGTAGAGGTCTTACAGGCTAAATCTAAATTTGCTGGGAGCTGTGACAGCTCATGTATTCTTTGTAGGATGCACACCATGGGGTATTGCTTTTGTTGCACGCTGTGGACTCGTGCATAGCTAAATGCTTTTTTGCAGGAAATTCTATCTTATTTGTGCAACAGCCACAAAGCCACCTACTAGAGCCAGTTTAGATTGATTCATGGGAAAAAAAAAAAAGAAAAAGAAAGAAAAGAAAAAGAAAAAAATTAGCTCTTAATAATAGATTTGTTCTGTGGCACATACTGTTATTTTTCTGTGACAGAATGCATTAAAGCACGTGCTTATGATACATCTTAGAAGGAAGAAAGAAAGGGGAGGGAAAGTCTTGTGTGAGTTACAGCTTTTCAAAGGCTATCAGTCTGTGTTTCTGAGTCTCCTAAAACTCTGCCTGTGCAGCTGTAATTTTGCTTTAACTTCCAGGAGCTGTTTGGTTCCTGTGTATGCTATGGTAGTAACAGTTTACTTTGAGCTTTTCCATGAGATCAGCATGGACGTGTGCATTAATTGTAGAAAACCCACTGGCACTAGAAACAATTAGAATACTATTCTTGAGACAATTTTATATGAATTTATTTAAGCACTGAAACAAACACCTTCTTCAGGTAATCTGGTTACATCGTAATTCCTTCTTACCCTAGCAGATCCTTCAGTTGCTAAACCTGATTGTGAAGCTTTTTCTTATGGCTGAACTCTGTTTCTCACATGCTTGCTCATCCCGGGTTTATGAGGTTTGGCTCTGATTAATTGTCTATGGCCAGTCTGTTCTAATGTTAAATGAAAAAGGCATTCCTGTGGCTGTGGCATTTGGTGATAAGTAGTTAGACTAAATAGAAGATGTACTGTGCATCCCTTGGCTACAGGGTCGTGACTAGATTCAGCTCAGCCTGCAGAATGCTGCTGTGGGTATTGCTGCCCTGCTGGAGTGATAGAGTGACTCATATCAAAACAGCATGTGTTGCTGCTTATCTTGCGTAGTACACAGCGGCTTTCTAAATGCACTGGACACATCAAATAGTGTGGTCTTTTTTGCCTTCCTTTTTTTTTTTTTTTTTTTTAATCTAGACTTATTAAAGTGGGAAAGAGGGCAGGAGTCTTTCTGCTTACCAAGCCATTGTAGTACTTGCAGCAACTGTTACAAGCCATAGATATTTTTTAACATATTTATTTTTATGAAGTATTTGTTCAAATGTTCAAGCAGTTTACTTTTCAGAGTTGATATAGTCACCTTTTTGCTGAGATACCACAGTGCCACAGGTTAACCTCATGATGTATTTTGGAGCAATTTCCTCCCCTTTCCCCCCGACACACTGTATTTTTGCTCTGCAATATATGTTAGAAATTCAGAGACTGTATTTTTAACATTACAAGAGGATGAAAAAGGCAAGGGATATACTACCTTAATATTCCAAAAAGCATAGGCTATAAGATTTAGGAATTAATTATTGACTGAGAGCATGCACATATTTAAGATAAAGCGCGCTGTCTGAAAGTGAAATAACAAAAATACAATGAGTAATATAAGTGTTATCATAAGCAGAGATCAATTGGTCCAACTGTTAACTGTATCATGTGCCTTTTCTGCTAGGATGCAAATGCCAGCAGCAGAGGCCAGGCTGAAATTTGAAGCAATATCCACTGGTGTGCCTGGGAGAGCTAAGCTTGTGAGCACAGAGCTCATTTTCTCTTCCTGCAAATTAATTCACTCAGCAAACAATATTTTATTAAAGGTAAACAAATAACTAATTCCTTAAGTATAATGATAATTATTTTGCAGTCCTCTTTGGCAAGACAACAGCTAGGGCAGCTGATTGTTCACCAGTTCTTAACTAAAGCTTCCCTTACGTGTTGGGATTGAGCCTTGTGATGTAACAGGAGCCAATTCAAATTGCCAAAGCCTTGGCAGCGTGGGCCTTCTGCTGCTTTGCCAGCCTTTGCCATTCCCTGTTTTGCTAACTACCTTGCTTGCCTGTGCTGCCCACTGCTGTCACTGCTTATCCCAAGTATTAGATTCCCACCAAACCACTGTGTCTTTTGGCAGCAGTTTCTGTTCCAGCTTTCAGGAAGAGCACACGAAGCCATGCCCATGGTGTATACAGAATGCTGTTAATCATCTTCTCTCACTTCATGGCTTCTTAAAATCTCACACATTTTTTTTTTTTCTTTCCCTTGCATTCTGATACAGAAGTTACAATCTTAGGTTAACACGAAGAATCAGCTCTGGCCTAGTTAGTCTATGGAAATCTGCAAGTTATGTCTAATGCAGCTAAAAAGGTGTATATTTTTCACTTTGATATGCATTTCTTTTAGAGGTAATGCTTCTCAGACATTGTAAGACTGCATATGTAAAAGTAGTATATTTCAGAGGTTCCCTCTTATCTCCAGGAAATGCTCTTCTTTTATCTAGCTCCTACCCAGCATGGAATTTATTTTTGTTGAGGAATGGGGAAATGCATCACCACCACAAGTATATATCTCATTTCTGTGTTAGCAACAGGTTCTTTTAATTTTTATCTCATGCTAGTGATAAGCAAACAATACAGATTCAACTACAATACAATATGTATGCACTCTTTCGAAATTTTGAAGGGGCATATTCATTTATCTTTGTTGTTGTTGTTTTGAATTGTTGAAGTGAGCAGGCAATCAACTAACAAAATTTAAAGCTATATCTCTTTCTTCTAACTCACGCTGTTTGTATGAAGGAAGCCATTGCTGAAGAGAGAGGCAATTTAGTTTGCATTTCTCCTGCCAACCATCATGTTACTGTAGCAGCAATCCTGGAAGTACAAAGCCTTATATTCACTCCCAGTAACATTTCTATACCACTTACTGAGGACTGAATGGTCCTTTAAAAATAATCCAGTATGTGCTACTGGTATCTGAATGATAATAAAATAGTAGGGACTTGAATGCTTCCTACCAGAAAGCTGGAGTAAATTTTTGATTGTTTGTTTTCTGTAGTGGCTTGATTTTGAAACAGTAATAAATAAAATTTGTTATATTTATAAATAAATGATTTATTCTTGCCAGAAAAAATGCATTGCTCATGATTTAGTTCCCACAGTTTTTATTTTTCCCAATTGCATAAGTAAGATTTGATTACAGCTGTATCAGTAATGCTAAGGAAAAGCCTTTTATATTGCCTCAGACTTTGGTGGAGTTATGTAATAAATAATTGAGTATTGTAAATCTTAGTGCAATGGTTTTCATGTTACCAGATAGAGTAGCCAAAAAAAAAAAAAATGCATTTTTGATCCCATTTTCATTGATAGAAAATCAATTAAATTGCTTTCCTGTAAATTAAACTCATGAAGTTGTATAGCTGGTAGGATACTCAGAAGTTTGGGAAAAGTAGAAGAGAATTGTGACAAATATGTTTCCATTTCTACTGCAAGTTTTGTTGACTTTGGGAAAAAAATATAATTCAAGCGGCTTATCCCCTCTCCTTCTCCTACATCTCATAGACTTCATAGAAATTTAAGATTGAGGCCAACCTCATTCTTTTATTCAGCATTTATGACTTCCATCATTCCCTTGACTGCCTATCCTATTGTTTCACTTGTCTTATGGTTAGAATGCATTTTCTTATTTTCTACCTGAAAAGCCATATACAATTGTTGCTACCTGGATAGTCCTATTTCGTATGAAGGCGCCTACTTTCATGCGAGGCATGTGCAGTTTTAATTTTCTTTGCATTTTCTTCATCCATTTCTTGACCAGAAATGCTTTGTTGTAAAAATGAACACAAGCATGTAAAACCACGAAAGGAATTTGTTCAAAGCACAGACAACCTCCCCGAACATGAAGGAAGAAAGGGATTTGATGGAATAATTTCCTTTTCCACGTTTTTTTCCAAAGTCTTGTCCATGGGTGTCCAACTTTTTGACTTGCCTGAGCTGCTTTGAGTGAAGAGGAATTGTTCCGGGCCAATGTTTTTGTTGTTGTTGAGTCATGAGTGCATGCCCAGAGTCAGGTGGAGAAGAGCTGTGGCCATTATAGTGTAGTGGCAGGGAGTGGGTCTAATTACTAGCCGTCCTGGGCTGCATACAGCCCACAGGCTGTGGTTGGACATACCTGCTCTAGCCTGTACTAGACCGGACTCTTGAACTATGTAGGTTGCTCCGAACGTAATGCCTCCTGGAAACTGCAACAGATACAAAGAGCACTATAATGATATTTGATAGAGCAAATTCTCAGCTATAGAACACACTTTTTCAACATAGTCATCACCATTAGCTGTGTCTTTTCACCAGCCATGAAAAAGAGTTGCTGTTGCCGCTGCTGAAACACACCACCCACTGCCTCACTGTGCTCACATCCACTGTTTGGTCTCCATAAACATTCAGCAAGCATTGATGAATGTCAATGAGTGACATTTTTTCCACATGAAGGAATTCAGTTCCACACCTTTGCTTCGTGCTCATTTCCACGTCAGACACAATTTCATCAGACTGCCTTTCTGCTGCCATCTGTTTCATGGCAAAAAATTTAATGCAACATTGGTGGAAAGGTTGAGCCTCTACTGCCATATGGCTGACATCCACCTCTGATGGCATGGGCAAACATAATAAAATAGGAGGCATTACTTTTGGAGCACCCTCATACATTTTCACAGTTAAACGATGTTCACCCACCTGTCTTCTATAGGCTTCAAAATACAAAAATTTCTGGACAGGATGGAAATTCCACCAAATATCTCTGCTTCTCCTAGAGTATTTACATTGACTGTCTAAAAAAAGAAATCCTATTATGTGTGCTTATGAGATCACCCTTCATTTCAAGATAATTAAACCAGAATTTTAACAGATGTGCTGCATACCCTGCCCCCATCCTGTGAAGATGAATGATATAGAAAAGTCTTTGAGATAAATAAGATTATTTTGTTAGTCTTCAAATGGCAATTCACTTCCTGAAAAAAGCAGAATAAGATGGCAGTCTGAATTCAGAATGGATAATCTGTTACTAATTGAATTAATCTGAACTCCATCTCCACAGTAAAAGATGGTATACAGCTGTGCTACTAAAGTACATAAACAGAATTTTGATTCATGTATTGTTCTATGCAGATTCTTTTTCAAAGTCAAAAAAACCTATATGTTAGGGAAATTCAGAAATGGTATAAAAATTACTTCAGAATGCTTTAAACAGTTTTTTCCCTCTGACTTCCACTGGCCGGTTGCACTCTAGCTCCTGTATCATGGAGCACAGGAGGCTGTTGCGGAGTTTATGTGGCAAGATGGTAGAAGGTGATGTCTAACTCCATATTTTTAGTCTATTGGTGATCTTTATTTCCCCTTTTACGCATTTTATTTTTTGAAGCTGCTGTGTGACTGCATTCATTCTGAATTTGTGCTTCTCTGTCTGCCCTTGCTAAGAAATACAGTCTCTCCCCCTCCATGAGACTCCAGTTCTGTATTGAAAAATTGCTTTAGGATAAGATTGGGCCTGTTCTCCCGGTGAGAATATTGAAAAGGGAGAATAGGCTCTGATTTTACATGTGATGTGCACAGACAACGTTGTACTAGATTCTGGATGGAATATTCAGTTGTGTTAGGCAAACAACATTCCTAATACGTTTTAGAAAATGGCAGAATTAACTTGTCCAAAATAGTAGGATATACTGTAAAATTATTTTTAAGTTTGTGTGTTAAAATAAACTGTCATATAGTAAAGCTTTTAGCATATGGAGAATTCTTATTCCTAATTACAAATATGCTGGAGCATTTTTAAATTAAAAGATGTGCTTAAATATTTGTGAATTGTACAATTCACAAAATTCATTTTTGTCAATTGCAGTCACTTGGTGTGACTGTGAAACCTAGCCTGAGTGAACCGATAGCAGTGAGTATAAATGGTAAATAATTCTGTTTTGTACAGCATTCTTCTCCCAGTAAACTGAGGCGGCTGTGCTCTTTACCCACCTAGTTTCCTCTGTTAAGATGCCAAGCAATTGCTTAACTTCCTTTAACTCATTTGGCAAGGCTAATTTTTATTACCATGCCAACTGAGTAATAAATAGCATTCCTATGAAAGCAAACAGAAAAAAAAAGAACAACAACAAAAAAAAACATAACCAGAACCCGTTGTAATGTGTTTTGTTGTCTATAATTTTATCAACCAAGATCCCCTGTCCACTGCATGTGGAAGCTGTGCAGAACTCCTCCTCTTTTGCATATTCAGAGTGATGTACAGTTGATACATTTTGCCAACTATACCCCTATTCTCTTCATAGTTATCATGCCTGGCAACTCTACCAATGTGATGATCCAGAGAAATAATTCTGCTATTATGCATTTGTGCTGAGAATACAGAATGTTTCTGATTTTCTTGTCTCACCCTAATCTTCCCTTCATGCCATCTGCTGAACAATAAGACTTGTTATCCTTCTGCTGCATCTGTATTTAACATAAACAGAAGATGCTTTAACTGAGATTTTCTTTATCAGTTATCACAAATTATCAAGCATGAAATTTAAATTCATTAAGGCTAGGTGTAGGGTATATTATTTCCTAGGGGACAGTTAACATCCCTGAGTAGATCCAAAAAGACTCCTGAGCATCTGATATTTGAACAAATCAGTACTTTCTCTGGAAGTCTAGATTATCTTACTTTACTGTTTATTTGAATGTCATTGGATAAGCATTTTGTGGGGATGTATTAAAATTTTTACATTAGCATAATGCTAACTAGTGTAGAGATGTCAACTCAAAAGTAATGTGGTATTTCAAAAAAAAAAAGCTAGCAATCTTTAACACGTTGTTTACATTGAGTACTGAGCTGAAAGTTAAAATCAAGGTGTAAGAACTCTGCAATCAGTAAGATTAGAGAGCACTGTATGAATTAACCAGAACTGTTAAGGTTTTTCTTACGCTCCGCAGTGGAGCCTGCTGCTGAGAGGTTAGGGCCTAGGATGCACATCCTTCTGGTTCTTTTTGGATTCTTCCCCTCCTTCCCCCACCTCTTGAAAAATCAAGATCTGAGTAACTGAACAAAGCATCCTGGGGTTATTTATGCAGCCTCCGAGAGGGTTAGGAACAAGTCTTAGGGCTGGTTTTATTTTATACAGTGTACTTGGGCCTACCTTCTTGTAAGCCCACAGGGGCCAAAAAATTCCTTGTTGGGCTTTTTTACTCTCTCTGTTCCATACAATACTTTATAGCCCTGATGCCCTTACTGAACTGCTGTTTTGTGTTCAGGCAGAATAACCAGTGTAAGAGGGCTCCTCTCTCTCTGTCAGTGGGTCTGAAAGTGCTGTTCTATAGCCAGTAATTTGCATAGTAGGCCTCTTCATGCTCTTTTTCACCAGAACATTACTCTTCTCGTGTTGTGGATTTTCTCTTTTCACTCTGGCATTTTATGTAGATTTTGGGATAGTTTTTTTGGGATAGTTGAGAAATTAACCTGCTGCTTTCCAGCAGGAGCAGGTAGGTGACCACCTCAGCCTTAGCTAATCAGGAGCACCTGCAGGGTGAGAAAGCTTGGAAAAATACCCACTGGATTCTTAAAAGCCCACAAGCCTGTGTCGATGGTCTAGGTGTATATTTTAGTGTCAGGAAGCAGTCATGTTTCACAACTTTTAGCGTACCTTATGACCCAACTTCCTGTGTATGTGCAAAAGGAATTTATACATTGCAATGGGTCAAATACTTGGGGCTGAAATGTCTGCCTCAGGGTTTGAATTACTGGAGCTTATTGTCATTGTATGATAAAACAGATCTGATATAATTGTGCTACTGAATTTTAACATTCTGAAATATTGTAGTTCCCCTCAATATGTTCATTTTAGGGTGTGATAATGTGTATCTGAGGGATGTTTTAAAATAAAAAAGACAAAATACCTCTTAGTAATGAAGCAACACAGAGTATTTCAGAATGCAATTTTTTTCTCCCTTGTAAGTAACATTAATTATTTTCCTTAAGACTTAAAGTGAAATTGAAAATATTTGCGCAAAACTTGGGATAAAAAGAATATCTGCAAGAAAGTTCAAAAATTGAGTGACTACAGCATCTTTGTATATCCTATGTTTTAACTTTTTTAAATGTGCAGTAGGAAATACTTAGACTGCTGACAGAGGTTCATAGGCTTTAAGGATACTTCTGGATGTTTCCCCAGCTTGCTTTGCTTTCCTCTTCCTCCTCTCCTGCAGCTGCTCCTGATTAGCTGAGGACCAGGTGGCCTTGGTCACTTATCAAATCCAGCTGGGAAGCTGATTAATTTTCTTAAAAGATCTCAGGTGAATAAATGTATTTTCTTATGAGTGCACCCTGAGGAAGAAGAACAGAGAGGTTATAAGCTGATCAATTAGATGTAGAGGAAAGTGTATCTTCTTGAGAGCCTGAGTAGGCATGAAGGGCTTAGAAACTATGAAGATTCCATCCTCTGTGAGAATGAGAAGGATAAAAATAGTTGAGAAGAAGTGAAGGCTTCTATGTTTCCATTTCCTTTGAAGTGTTTTTGTTTGTTCCCTGCTCTCTGACTGGAAGAGATAAAGGTATAGTTGCCTGAGGTAGGTACTAAGCAAGCCAAGTGACTTGATGATGAGAATTAACTTGGGAATGAAAAGCTGTAATAGAAAGCCTGGACTTTGCCAGGGAGCAAGCAGTAGATTTCTTTAGGGAACTGAAGTGGCCACTTTCTGAAACCAAATCAGCAATGTGAAGATGGTAGAAGCACTAAGGACATCTGGCTGGTCCCTTGGAGTGCAAGGGTTTTCAAGGAGCCCAGAGCAAAACATTTGGTTTCATTACCATTTGTTCTGGAAAGTTGCATGCCCTAAACTTCAATGCTGAAGCTATTTTTGGAAATAGTGGGTGTAGGGAAGTGTTCTGCCTGCTAAAATGCAGCATAACCAAGTGCTCCATTTTCTCAAATCAATCAAAAAGAGTTTGCTGAAATCCATATTTTTGTTCATGGTTGTGTTACAAAAACTGGGTTCTGATGCAAAAAGGCCTTGTCTAACTTAATCTACAAATTGATTTTTTACATATAAAATGGCTATAATCTGTGTCTCTGGAAGGAAAGCAACCTGGGTGAATTGAGAGGGGACATCTGAGGCTTGTTCTTCTGTCTGCTTCATATGTTTGTATTGGGAGTAACAGGAGTATTGCTTTACGGATTAGATCTTCCACTGTAGAAATCTTAAATGGATAAAGTGCAAGCAGCAGACGTGTTCTCCTCTTCCATGCCTAAATGGATTTAATTTAAAGCAATTTAACAACATATTGTAACTATACTTTTTGTATCAGAAGCTACTGATAATTTTAATAGATGAACTCTCCATCCTCCAATCTGAGAGGCTTGTCACAATTGAGATGTGCGCTAAGTACAAAGGGAGCTAGAGCTCAAAGCTAGTATTCCTTGAAATTGTGTTTGAAGTATTGTTAGAGAGAAATTTAATCTCACTGTTCTGCCTATATTTAAGAGTCCAGCTACGTAACCTCGATATCATTAGTGAATCTAGTTCTGTTGTGTGAAAGCTTTGTTTTCTTCATAGAATTGTAGATATGGAACTGAGAATTCCATGAAATTAACAGAAGGTCTTTCAGACTTCTCATGAGGGGATACAACACGTTTTTGATTTTTTTCAATTTAAATAAGTGTTCTGTTTTTGAAACAAAAGAAGAAAAAAAGGCCAGTGGAACTATAAAAAATAATGAGTAGTCTAAAATGGATTAAAAGCTCTTTTTCCTTAACTGCGAAATAAAGTTTTATTTATCTGCCAAGTCGTATCTGAGGAAATGAGGCCGTGGAAAGTAACTTTTTTTCCAAAAGCAGAGGTAGCATTTTGTTTTATTCTGATGTTTGTCTGGAGATAAGAAGTTTGCTGCCTGCTATGCATGAATCCTGCACACTGGAGAGAGAATGAGCTCTGTGCTGAAAGGCTTTTGAGAGCAGTTTTATGCCCCTTCTGCAGCACCTTGTTATGAAACATATACTAACCTGTCCTAGGAATACCTCAGCAGATTTTATTCTTTGTCATGTGTTTATCAATAAAGATCTTGCAAGAAATTAATTAGGGATGTTCCAGACCCAATATACTAATTGAAGTTGTCTAACTGTTATTTTTTTGTCCTTATAGTCCATTCTGTGCTATCAGTTTGAGGCAAGTAATTGTTTTGTTCCTTTGCAGGGAAAGGTGAACATGGAAAGCCGTACCCTCTGACAGAGGAAGACCATGATGATTCTGCTTATAGAGAAAATGGCTTCAACATATTTGTTAGCAACAACATAGCACTGGAGCGATCTCTGCCAGACATCCGACATCCTAAGTATGTAAATTGTTTCATGGATTATTTTACTGTAAGGTTTTCATCTTCAAATATGTCTAAATAACCTGCTCTCCTGGAAGGTGAGATGGGAACACTCAGCCAACGAAGCGCTAGTTTCGTTAAATAGGAAATAGTAAATTTGTCATTGTACTTGAATCATATTCTCTCTTTTGAAATGGCTTCCCATCTTATTATTTACGTGCTGAGACTACAGAAGGCCTCTTTTAGTTACAAAATGATTTTCATGGCATTTCTGGGTGATGATTCCTTAGGTAGGGATAAACAACATTCCATATTAAAAAAACTTTGCTCAGGTTCTCTCTTGTTAATAGTTACAGACTTATAAGTTACGTAAACTTTATTGGTTAAATTTTTGGGCCAAATTTTTGGTCCAACTTGGACCAATTTTTGTCCCTAAAATGTTTTATGTTTAAGTATAATGTTTGTATAGTAAGGTTTTAAAAAATAATTCACAGCAGAGGAATTAACCCAAATAGCATTCAAAAGAAACATTCTGTTGTTGGAGTATTTAATTGCCATGCTGTGTTTTGAGAAAATGACCTGTTGTCTATTAATTTTAATATCTTACTATTGTTTTGCATAGAATTAAGTAAAAAGAAATAATTTTTTTCGCTAAGTGATATCTTTTTAAGTATTTTGCCCAAGTTATATCCTATTTGACTGAAATTGAGTGCTTCCAAGAAGTTTGAGTTATAATGTACAGCTGTAGAGCATCAGAGTTGTCTTAAATTACACTGTTGGCGTAATAAATATGCTCATCAGATAGCCTTCTCTATTAATAAAATTGCAGAAGACAATTCTGGAATACAAAAGAGCGCTGACGTGTCTATGTTCTCTTCGTGTTTTTGCGAGTTGGTCTCCTGGTAATTTGTTTCTCACCCACTACTGTCTGTGTAGTCAATGACATTTCCCTGTGTGTCCCCAGAAGCAATGTGAGCAATGTGTTGTCAGAAGTGATGTGGTGGGAACGAGTCAGCGCTGCACCAGCCTTTCTGTGCACCCCCTCCCCCCCCTCCTCCAACCCTAACCCAGACCATCAGTGGGTTTTACTTATGTGTCTCACTTGGAAAACTTGAACCTTCAAGGCATCGCTTCGACTTTCCAGTTCAGCTAGGTTCCCATGACCTTCATGTGGGAACATTGCACAAGCTTTGTGTGATGGATGTTAAGGTAGTGTCCTGAGTGAACTGATTTGTCATGTCCACTTTACCTTCCTTATGTTAAACACTTGTAACATAAACTGTTCGTTAATTAACTGACTGCATCATGTTGTAAAAGATGTTTCTGTGTATAGCTTGCATACTGAGAAGTACAATAATGTGACAAAACTAGGCTCTATGTTTCTGGTGCTTACACCTTGAAGCAAGTCAGGATTTGATTTAAAGAACGAAATAAAATGGTTTTCTTGCTGCCAGTAGAGAAACTTAAAAAAAAAAAAAAACAAACCTTCACAAACACAATAAAAACTGAGTAACAAAACTTACAATTCAGACCAAAATATATTTAAGCAACTGTAGTGGTTCGTACATTTCTGAAATCATTTTAGCACAAATACTGTGTAATAAAGTTTTGGACTAAAGAAATTTCAAGTGTCGACTATAGGAGACGGATTTTCTGGAAAGTATGCAAAGACAGATAACTGAAGTTTGCTCTTTTTAATCCAAATTAACTTTTTCCTTGTTCTCTTTGGAAATTGGGCTCAGGATTTGCAAAATGCATCTTTTGATAGAGGGAATGAGGGGAACCAAGCAAGTGCTTAGATGTTTGAGGTCTGAGAAATTCAGGTTCTATTTTTGTTTTGCGTTTTTTCATAGTATTCGTGCTTTTTTCCTTCGAGTGTAACATATTTAAAGTGCTTCAAAAAGATGTATTCAGGTTGATGCCCCTTTCCTTTATAAGAAACTAAAATGCATTTACTGTAAAAATCTCTGGAGGAATGAAACTGCTGAGTTTTAAGGCTACCTTAACTCTCTGAGCCCCTTTATGTTTCTGTTGCATTCATCTAATTTCTCCCATATTTTCTCTCTCATAGTTGCATTTGAACAATATTTTTGCCACTTCTTTATGCTCTTAGATGTCTTATTTCTGTATCACTCCCATGGAAGTGGATGCTAACAGTGTTCCATTAATTCTCTGTTACTCAACATCACCCCTTGTCCTTAAGTAAAAACAACCTTACTGAACTGTTTTTGTTTATCTGTAGAAGCAGGACTTGCAAGACAGGTCAGTGCTAACTGTATCTGGGTAGGAATCCATTTCATTTTCTTCTCATATATGGTGTTTGGTTTTTCATTGCAACTTCCATGCAGAAAGTGTGTATGGAAACTTAGGCCAATTTTGTTTGCTAGCTTACAGCAGAAAATCAGGGAAACTTCTGACATTTGTATTGAAGGAACAACTTGGGAAAGGCATTTTTGGTGAGAAATGCTTATCTTGCCTCTTGTCTTGGAATGCCTGAATTGTTGCAGGAGATGGTCAATGGCCAGTGCAGAGTATAACAGTGCCATAACATTTGAAAAAAATGTATAGTTCTAAGGCTGTTGTTCAGAGTGTAGAGAAATGGGAGTTAATTGTCTTGCTTTTTTGTGTGCGTATTTTTAATTATTATTCTGAATAAAAATCTGAAACAAATACTATCTCAGTTTATTGGCATTTCAGGACAGATTTAGTGACAATGTTTCTGGTCACCTAAAGTTGAAGGCAACATTTGAGTTTTGGCAATGGAATTACTATTTAAAGTAAAAATTCTTAAAAACCCAATTGAATAGGATTTCACGCCCCCCA
>WBMW01001876.1:610537-674369 GCA_013396635.1 Penelope pileata | reverse complement strand
TTTTTTTTTTTAATTCAATTCATCACTGACTCGTCTCGTTAATTCCTTAATGAGACCATGATGTGACACTAAAGCTCTAAATTAATACATTTTTCTTTATCAGTTGCTGTGTGATTTGATCATGAAAGGGAGAGTATAAAGTAATATTGATTGACATCCAGCTATGTTAATGATCTTTTCAGTATTGAATTCGGTCTCAGAGCAAACCCTTACTTGACTGAAGATTTCTAGCTGAACTGCCTAGCTTTCTTAAATCTACCATCCATTTTGAGTATTGATATTATGATTTATTTACAGGCCTTTGTGGATTTCCTAGTATCCCATGCTTTAACATGTCCAAAGAACACATTGACTTTCGCAATTCTGTCACTCATTCTATGTGAATAATGCTTACAATCAGCACAGTGCCTACATTCACTGAAAGTACACAAATAAATTGCAATGTGCTGAGGCTGGTGATCAGAGTGTATGTATGGAAGTGCGATGATTTCAAGAGGGCTAAGAGTTTGTATTACAGTGTCAGTGCAAAATTTTGTCAAAATTAGTGGCCATTTAAACATTGTTAAATTGGATGGTAGAAGTCATCTTTTATACACAGTATTATTCCTTTCTACAATAAAACTCAGTTCTGTTATTTGAATAAAATTTTAGTATGGTTGAAATCTTCAGGAAATATAAAGAACTCTTGAGTTACAATTTCTCACTTCAGAGAATCAAAAATCTCCCTTTTAAAACATTCATTCCACAAGGTATGTAAGCTATTAACTGAATCAGTTTTAGAAAGCAGACATGGTGAAATCAAGGTCTCTTTTATGTGGTGAATGCTTCAAGCGCTGTTATCATGATGGGATTAGATAAGAGCACAAAGCATGTACCCTTGAAAATATGATTTGATGTTGGCAGAAAAAAAAGAAAGTAGTTATTTATTGAGGCATCTTGGAAGTTTGGAACCAGTGTAAATAATAATGCAAGGTTAGTTTGTAGTTGAAATCAGACTTTGTCAGCTCCTCTCCAGATGCACTCTGTCGAACTTTTCATAATGAACCAGTGTTGAAAAAACATTGATGTAAAATTGGTGCAGTTAAAGATAAATGTAACTTTCTGGTACCTTAGCTGTAAATTTTGCTAGTGCTTCTTGGTTTTAAACTCCATCATCAGTAAAACACAGAAAAGCTGAAGTACTAACTAAGATAATGCATTTTAAGATTTGTCAACTTACATCAGTATTGTTGCATATAAAAAGTGTTATCCTTTCTGCTTAAAATCTTAATGATACATCTATCCAAACTCTTTTATTCTAAGTTGTAGGTACCATTAATAAATTGAAATATGATAAAATTTTGTAGAGTTTTATGTATGGAATTCAGTCCAATCTAGGCATTTTGAACACTATCAGTGGTTGACAAGAAGTGGTGACTGTGCTTCCATGTAATTTTCTTGCAGACAGGATATTTGGCATCACCTCTAAAATGCAAAATATGAAGAACTGTGCACATTGACTCTAAGCAAATGTTGCATGCATGTACATGACCTCTTATTAATCTCTTTATGAAGGTGATACCTCTGCAGTGGGCATCTACTTGCGTTGTTATTGCAGTCCCTGGGCCTTTCCTGAGCATTGCAGCTATCCATCAGATCTGTCCTGCAGCCTTGCATAGCGTAAACTATACTGTGCTATAAATAATGCTGGGTAGGACTTCAAATAAAATGGAGTTTTTTGTTGTGCCTTCTAAAATATACTGATCTGCTGTTACAGTTAGTTTAATGTCAGAGAGCAAGAGGCTAAAAATGAACAGAATTTAACTTGCTGAAGAAAGTCAAGTAGGGCACCACTATGAAACCTAACAGACTGTCTTAACAATAGAAGAAGATGGAATGTAAGGTGTCATTTCTATGAATTTAACAATTTGTCTAGTTTTTTGATAAAAGTAGAAAAAGTGCATTTCAGTGGTTCTTGCCTTGGGTCAGAAATGAATTAATATATAGCTAAGTACCTTTGCAAAGGCTATCAAAGGAAAAGTGTATATAAGTGAGGAAGAAAGGTCACAGGTGGAGACATGTTAAGAACATTTGAGATGTCTTTTGCTTTTATATTCTAAGGATGGCTTTCTTTTAGAGTTAATAGAGCTGTCCATTCTGTAGGAAGAATGAAATAGCTTTAAACTAAGTCCATCCATGTCATTTCTCCTTCTCATCAATTAGAATATGTAATTACTATGAAACCATCGATGAGAATACCCAAATCCAGTGACCTTCCCTATCCACGCAGACTTATGGTTACAATATTGATCTGTGCAAATACACAAACTTCTTTATAACTTGGTTAAAAAGACATGCGGTTATAAAGGTGAATAATTGGGTTCCTCTTTAGAAAAAGACATCATTTTTAGAAAGGAACAGCATTCTGATGTTTGAGTGTGTGATTTTTGTGTTCTGTTTTCTGTGCTGCTTGTTTTTTTTCCTCCAAATAGGATGAACAACTTTTTAGTTTTGAAAGCCTACTTAGTGGAAGTTAAAAATACAGGAGGAAAAATCTTGCTTTCAGGAAAAGCGTAAGAATAACATGCATTTGTTCTAATCCAAGCATCACTGTTGACAATTGACAACAGTAGGTGGTGGTTTTGATAGGTGGTTTTCTTAATTTGCAAGCTCAAACAGCTATGTATGAGTAATGGGTTTCCTTTGTTTTATTCCTTCCTACAGATAAGTAGAATTTTTACTTCATCACATTCTTGCAGAGTAGCTGTCCTTTTTGCAGTGTGTGTGTACACTCTGCCAGCAGATTACTTAATAAAAGGTTTCAAAAAAGTTATTTATGCAAATGTCTAGTCATTAAATTCATTGTTGCCATGCTTTAGGCAGAAATGGCTGACAAATTTTAAATCTTACTTTTAAGAAAACAAATAATGATTTCTAAGTAACGCTTGTAAAGTAGAAATGCAAAATAAGCTGCGAATCTGTATGAATCAACATTATAACCCACCACAGTATTTGATATGCATAGTTAGTCTTTCTAAAGAGCAGCAAAGATATCTTCACTCATATCTGTACCTAGGAGTTAGGAGTCAAAAGTGTTGTCTGTCTTGCTGATAATTTATCACAAAATAGTTAATTTGTGTTTGTATGGGTACCTCGATCAGAGCACAACTGTGTTGGGGGAGGAGTAATCATTCAATTTCATTGTTCACAATGGACACAGGACATTGCTGAAAATGTAATGCCATGTTGTTAGTAGAACGTGGCCCTTTTTTTTTCCGAACAAAATGCAAAAGATGATAGCCTGTCTGTTTCAGTAACTAAACATTATTCATGGAATGTTTTCAGTTATGAGGAGATGCGTGAATTGTAAGACCGTTATTTGGTTTTAAGGAATATGGAGTTTGTTCACATGTGTAAACCAAGTTACTATTAAAAACAGTTAAGTTTTTAATAGCGCTGGTACTAAGTTAGTTGCTGTTCAGTTAAGATGTTGAAGGTGTAGCTCATGTTTTGTTTGTATCAGTCTGCATCTTCAGAACATGTTGTACGTACAGTAGCAGCAATTACTTTGACTATTTAAATGTGAAGTTGGAGTTGTACTTGTGGATGTTAGTTTGTATATTATGAACACGTCAGCCAAGAAAATAATACTGAATTGTTTCTAGAATTTCTCTTGGTAGAGTAGACGGCTTTAAGTTTTATCCTTCAATGGACAGAAAGAAGGATCATTTCAGACTTTTTCCTTCATAATAAATTTAAGGAATCTTTTTTTGTGGATTTGAGTTCTAAAAATATTGCAAAATATCCTCTGTCATGTTGCAGGAAAGGTTCTAGTGAAGGAAAGGAAATCTAACTCCAACAAGTGTACTTCAATCTTCTTGGTTTTGTTCTAGTTATTTTAGTAATTTGTTTTTCTAAAAATGAATTAGTTATTCTCGCGTTAAAGTACTGCTTGATTATACTGTTGGACTTTATGCCAGAAACCGTCATGGTTGACTGGCCAAAATTGGTGGCAGTGTATGTCAAGGCAGGCTTCACTGTGTGCTTACACAACTGTCTTCTTCTCTCCGCAGCTGTAAGCACAAGGTGTACTTGGAAAAGCTACCAAATACTAGCATAATTATCCCATTTCATAACGAAGGCTGGACTTCACTCTTGCGAACAATACACAGTATTATCAACCGCACTCCAGACAGCCTGATAGCGGAAATCATTCTTGTGGATGACTTCAGTGACAGAGGTAAGGCTCAACTTTTTTTTAATTTGGAATGTGCAATACAATGTGGTCCCTACAGGAGCTGAAGAGTAAAAGATTGAGGACAAAATAACTTCTGTACTGCTTTCTTTGAAGTACTGTTTGATTGTTAGCTTGGAAAAAGAAAACCTCTTCTTTTTTCCTTGCTAAGTGTGCTTTTATTTTTTTTCCTGAATTCTGAAAAGGGAAGAGATTAACTGTTCATTGATCTTTATTAATATAGTATTTTGAATGTGTTCTTTCTGAAATATTGCGAATTGTTAGTGTTTCAGCATTTTTTCCTTAGCCTTTGTTTTCACTCAAAAATCTTTTAACTTTGGCCAGTTTTGATGCAATTCATTAGACTTTAATCTTGGAATTTTATTGAATTAGTTAGCTTCATATTTTGGTATAAAGTCATTGTACAGAGAAATGAGACTGTTTTGGATAGAATGTGAAAAATTTCTTCCAAATAGATAATCAAAGTTCATGGCGATTCAGTACAGTAAAATTAAGAAAAATGACATCATTTAATGAACTTTGCCATTGTTATTTCTTGAATGCAACAAAATAATGGAATGTTCTAAAGTTCCTTGTATGAAATTTCACAGTTCCTTGTATAAAAATCATATGTGGTGATAGTACGAAACTTGGAAGTAGTTGATTTCAAATTTATGTATATCCTTTTAGGATTTTAAATATGAGGAACTCTGACTCTTTATTCTGGTTGGTTTTGATTTTTTTGGGGATTGGTTTCTGTTGAAACAGCAGTTGCTAAATGTGTATGTGAGCCTTGCTCTGGGTGGATTGATACACAGCAAAAGAGAACAAATCACGCTCTTTGATCTGAAAGGTTTGTCTCAGCTAGGAGCTTTATAGCAACAGGTTTCTGACCTGCTATTGTGAGAAGCCCCTAAGTAATGGGAGGAACTTTAGTAGAGCACTGCAGCAGTGTAAGATTTCTGTAAGAATTTAATTAGATATTTCAAGGGTTAGAAAGATTAATAGTGCACACATCTAAGCTGGTTTAGTTCCAGCAGGTCCTCTGATGAACTGCCTCTCTATCTGCAATATGATTTAAGAAAAATCATAAAGTAAGTACTGTTCTGACTCTTGAATGTGTGTAGAATCTAGTCCATGGATGATGAGTTTTCAGAACAAGTATAAAGTAACACAACAACTTTTCTGCGGTCTAACAATTTCCAATCTCCTCAATGGAACAGTTTTCAACTGCAAGTGATTTATATAACATGGAAACGCTTAACATAGTGTCTGATTTGAAGGTCTGAAAGAAACATTAAGGAAACTTGAATGGAGATTGGCTTGGAATTATTGTGCCATGGGGAAGCTTTTGCTTATCTCTTTTCATTGTTGTTGTTATTACTAAAATAAAGATTAGAAATATGTTTTTGAATGGTTGCCAGTTCTGAGCTTGAGCATAGTTGGTTAGAACATTTGTGTTTTAGGAAGAACTTTTTAAGACACAAGAGAAATGTGCTAGCATCTCTACTGTCTGAATCAAAAATGTATTTCAAGTTAGGTAGAATCATTTTGGTATATCTGATGTGAGTTTATTTCTTGTATTTGTTATACTACAAAGTATTTTAAATGAGGCTATATCAGGGAATTTTTGTGCCTTTTATTTTTTTTAGCTTCTGAAGACACATAGCACAGGTGTTATTTTATGTTGAAAGAAGTCTGATGTCTATGCCTCCCCATCTCTCTTCTTCCAGCTCATAACAATCTTTTTTAAAACTGTTTGAATATATTCCTTGTGTACTGTTATTAGTCCTTCATCTGTTAGTTGATTTTCCCAAACTGATGAGAGAACTGAAACAGCATGAAAGACATGGAAGATCAATTAGGTCAAAAATGAAATAAGTGTGTTCAATTGTTGTCAAAATTGGTTGGAACGTTGCAAGCTAAGTTAACTGCAGTGTTGAAATTGTATAGTGATTAATCTGTATCCATTTTTTTAATTTCTTCCTGAGGCTTTATGTCAGAGAGTTGACAAAAGGCTAGTACTTGCTTTTGTGAAATCAGTTATAAAAAATTTAAGTGATAATGTGTATACTGTACTTGTTCTACAGCTTATTATAGAGTTTTCTACCAGGAACCTAAGCATAGTTTGTAGATAGTTGAAAGCAAGAAAGAGATGTTTCAATAGTGCTGATATTTTAAGAGTAGTGATTAAATGGCCTATGTTTCTCTCTAGGGTATTCTACTAAACAATCTTCTTTTCACAAAAGTTTAAGAAATTGTTACCAAGAGACAGTCCTTGTTAGAACTTGAGTCGATGAGTAAAAGGAGAAACTTGAAAGAGGTGTGAAAGATAGATGAAAAACATTGGAGCTATTTTGTTTTCTTAACTAATGCAAATATAAATATGGAAATGCATATAAAGATCTTTTGATAACAGATGAAAAAAATGTTACAGTGCATAGCCAGGTAACCAGCAGTCTGCTGATTTGTCTGCAAAATTACTTGTGCTTTCATTTTATTCATATTCACTGCTTTGTCTTTTATGATCAAAATGGAAAAACTTTAGCTCATGCATAATATTCACCATAAATTATGACATTTAGATGTCAAAAAAGTGAAAGGATATCTGCATCTTTTTAAATATCAGCATAATGCAGACTAGAGACTTGGTAATAGTAATGGAGAAGTAAGCAAATGTTATGAAATTTGAAAATGTGATGCATAGTCATGGAAAACAATATGGAAAACTACAAGAATTTTTGAAAAGTATGACAGAAGGAAGTGTAGATTTAAATGTAGGTACTGAAAGTTGCAAAATATCTTCTCATAATTTCTATAGCGTTTATATACTTAAATATTAAAGGAATGCGAGGGGAAAAAATAGAACTAATGGAATTATTTCTGACTCTTCATTTCCACAGAAGTGTAGGGTGTTTCTTTGGATGTTTTCTTTTTTTTCTTTATGTTTTATGAACAATTGGTGATGTAGTGGAAAGACTAAAGGAAACTCAATGTATAGTTTACAGGAGCTCTTTCACATGCCAAAGAAATACATTGTCACTTAAGTTCTATAAAAGATAGGGAAATGTTGGACTTAGTCTGCCTTGGAAAGCTCTTGAAAAAGAGAACTGGCTGTGTGTTTTCTGGCTGACACCTAAGAATGTTTTTATTCTTTACAACTGACTTGGCAGTCTTTTCTTCATTAGTTTTCCACTGACTTACTACTACTCAGTTCTAGGCTCAAGTACGACAGCTTTTCCCCAGAAGGCCATTAATATTGCATTATTATTAATAACAGTTCATTGTTACTTAGCATGCACATTTACTTGCTTAAAGTATGCTGAATATTTCTACCTTTGTAATGGATTTGGGTTTGCAAATTATTCTAGTATCTGATTCATGCAAGCCAGCCATGTAGGGCTTTTTGTTTGTGAGGTGGCTTGTGGGAAGAAGAAGGTGTTGGCTTGCAGGTTTGTGTTTTTTGAGGGAGGGAAATTGTTACCATTGTTAGCTCTGAAGTTGCTGCCTGTTGGCAACCAGATAGCTGGAATGACGACAAAGAACAGAATGTGGGCAAGAGCTTTGGAGCAAAAGGTAAAGTTGAAAAGGATGCTAGTTTTCCTTGATTCTATTACAGAACAGTTCTCATTTACAAAGAAATGCTGAAAACTGTAATATTTTGTCCCAACATTTTGAAACATAGATTTGCTTCATTAATGAGTTCAACAAGTCATGTAGGTCACCAACACCTTTCCTGATAGCTTTGCTCATGAATTTTTATTCCTTTTGTGTTTTAATGACTCTATTAGCATAGTCAGCCCTGTGAACTGTTAATAACACAGCTTGTGTCCATAAATGTAAAACTGACTTACCAAGCACTTTTTAATTCTTGTTGCTTTTACTTTGTCCCCATATAAGTTACACCAGTTAGAGAGAACTGTTGTAAGAAACAAAAAATAGTGCCACCGCCAACAGTGGATTTGTTAGCAGTAAGAATTATCAAACAGGTTTTTTTTAATTCATTTTAAAAAACATATTTTCCTGAGGGGGAGGGGAAAAAGATTGACAACTTAGCAGTCAGCAGCTTCTTGCAGGAAAGAACATGTTTCTCTCACTGCTAATGAGCTGGTGTTTTGGTGAAGAATGACGCACTGGGAAATTCTAGTTCATGTTGATGAGCTGACCCTTCTCATTTTGTCACCTGCTATGTTCTTGGGTCTCTGTTCCTGTGCTTAGTTCTGTTTTCTGCACTGCTGTTTATTTCATGCTCAGAGCACCATAACGTCTCATATCACATAGCACATGCTTTCTGCCAGCTCTCTGTTCTGTGAACAGCCTAGATTAATAATGTGCAAGTCAGCTTGCAGAACCAAACTGCTGTTGATTGATCAAGGCTTGATGTGCTTGGTTAGTGGATTTAAATGCAAGAGATGCTCTTTGTGTGAACAAGGAGAAAGATCTCTGGCCTTATGGAGGTTATCTGATTTTGTTGTTTTTTGTATTTTAATCTGTACTTCTGTAAGTGAAAATAGTATTAACATACTATATTGGTAGGGTAAGGGAGTTTGTGCTAGAAGAAAAGCAGCTCTGAATACCAGATAGCATGTATTTATTGAGTGGAAAGTCGTGTGATTTGTTGCATGAAGATGAAATTCCTTGTATTTTAACTGCAGACAGCTAGTTCATATAACATGTCACTTGTGATTCCGATTTATCAATGCTTGGTTTCAGATCATGGGCATTTCTGATCAAGTGTGAAGTCTTAAGACATCTGTAAGTGCCTGATGATGTGAGTTTGCATTTGTCAATCTGTTTGACAATAGACATATTTGTCAATCTATTTGACACAGCTGTGAGAATAAATCTGCACTGAGCTGGGGTCCCATGCTCATGTGCTTCAAATTAAATTAATATTCAGGGCTGTTTTTCTGTTTACAGTCCAACAACTCCTCTGCTGCAGGTAGTTAAGAGTTGGCCTCAATGATTCTTGTGGGTCCCTTCTGACTCAGAATGTTCTATGAAATTAAAAGGAAAGATGTATTACTGAATGACTGTCTTAGCAGAGCCCTCCTTCAATTCTCTGACGTGGTGAAAACTCACTACTCCAAAAATTTCCATTGGTGCCAAAATAAACAACATGTAAAAAGAGGGTGGGGAGGTGGACAACCTCTACCAAAAAAAAATACTTTTAAGTCTGTCCCTTTCCTTAAGTTTAGGAGCCTGCTTTTCAAAGTGCCGTACTCAGTGACTTTTCCTTTAAGCTGGAACTGTTTGAAGTTGCACAATTCATTTATTTTTTTTTTTATAATTACTAACAGTTCTCTGCCTTCGTATACCTGTGCCTTTGAACTTGAGTGTCTACCTATACCTAAAAACTAAACACCTTTCTCCTTAAAAACATGTGGGGAACGGGGCATGAAACAGAGTGTTTCCAACAATGTCAGTGCTGAAGGCATCTGAAGGATCGTATGGACACAACTCACTGGCACTTCCTGGAGATACAATAGGATAAGGAATGGAAAATGAAGTGTTAATGATGAATTCTGGGATTGCCTTAGTACTATGTACAGGCATAGTGAAAATGGAAAGTTGGAAGAAGGCACATTTGTGCTTTTACGGGTGTTAGTATGCAAAAAAAAAAAAAAAGGGAGGGGAGGATTGCATACGAAGACTGAATCCAGGGCAGGCAACAGCTGCTGCTGAGCTGAGGAGAATTGTCATGCTTTTTAGACTATGCTAAGAATTGCAACCACTTCCTTTGAACCAGGCTGATGCATTAGTTTCACATAAAGTCAAATATCCCCCAAGTTTTTTGTTCTTTTTTTAATGAAAAACATATATTAGAAGTTTTGTTGCTTACATACATAAAGTATGTTATATATTTTATGCGTGGCTCAGGCAAGCCAAAAGGTTGTACACTGATGGTATATATGATTTCTGATTTTGACTTTGCCTAGCTTGATGTCAGTATCATATGATTCGAGCATAGTAAGTCGTAAATTCTCAGGTAGAAGAGGGTGTTACAAAGCAGATATTTTCTTTCAAGCCAACTGTGTTGATCTTGTATCTGAGGATGTTCCTTGATGTCTGGAAAAGTACAAAGAGATGTGTTGCATTTTGTTATTCTAGGTCGTGTTTGAAGTCCTAGGTAACGAAGTAGCTAGTTCACTGTCTGAGTAAGTCTCATTCCTGCTGGAACTGCTTTAAGCAATGTAAGAAGCATAAGGAACACTTACAATAATCCCAGAACAATATAATGTTTCTCTAATGCCAGAAGTTTTATTAGCACTGCTGGTCTTGCTATCTACGTGATGTCCCATGGTTGGCAGTTATATAACTGTAAAGAAACTTCAGAAATCATCTGCTGTGCAGCAGAACTGTGTCACCTTGACTAACTGAATACTAAACTGAAATAATTCAGCTGAACAATTACAGCTAATTCTGTTCTGAATTTACAGATGGAAACAATTAGTGCTGCAGTTTGTGTACATCAATATTTACAAACAGTGCACTTAAGTCAAGCTGCCTTCAATATATAACAGTTCTCTGGAGATTGCTAGTCACTTTGTACAGACCGGAGAAATCTGCTTCATTTTGGAAGCTGGGGAAGAAAATAAAACAGAGCAGTGAACATCAAATTTGATGCACATTTACAGTACCAGAATGCATGAGGAGCTGCATCATTTCCTTCATTACTGCATTGTGTGTCTCTTTCTCAAGAATGTTGTGAGATAGATAATGTTATTTCTATACCAACATCAAAACTCAAGTACGATGTTAGAAGTCTTTCTCAAGGAAGCAACTGAATGTTGCTGAATATTAAAAATAATAATAATAATCAAGTAATAAGAAAATAAATACTAATAAAAGTTCTTGGATAAGGCTTGGTACCTGATGTAATTCTGAAATATTTGAAATATTATTTTTTTTTTTTTGCTGAGAAGTAAACTGTGAATGATTGTGTAGAACTGTAATGAAAACAGGAATTAAGCTTTTGAAAATAGATTCCGCCCTCGAAGCTGCTACAAAATACAGATCTGTCAGAAGTAGTTCCTGGGTGTGAAGTAAGTTTCCAGTCTGCTAAAAGAGCTAGGCTAGATCCTTCTCTCCTTAATGTGAAGACTGGAGAGCCGAGAAGTGACTTGCAGAGCCTGTGCCTGCAATATAACCGGGGCCTTCTGTGAAGGATTAAGTGTACAGACACATCTTGCCACGTAAGAGCACTCTGTTTATCTTGTCATTGTGAAGTGTCTGTCCTTGTGTCACATCTTGGACAGAACGGAGATAGCTGAGAACAAGAAGGAAGTTCTGCATGTTAGACCAAGCCAGTTTTTGCCTCTTAACCTGAGAAGGATTAATGAGCTGCAAGCAACAAGGCTGCTCGGTGACCCTATCAATTACACTGTAATTCTTGCAGGAGACATGTTACCTACAGAAAGGACTTGCAAGTGAATCTGTCATCCAAAAGTCATCCCAAATAGATGCTGACACTTTAGATGCTTAAAAACTGTAAACCTGAGAGAGATAACATTTGTAGCTGGTATCTTGAAACCTCGTCAGGTGTTTTCTCATTAACCATAATGCTGGCAGGTATTTACGGTGCTAGGCACAAGTCACACAGGTATTATGTGAGAATCCATATACCTGTTAGTTTTATAGCTGAATACTCGCAGCACTTAACCTTTCCACCTGGGAAACCTATTGTACCAGTCACAGAATTATACAAAGGTAAAGATGGATGTTTCCTACACTCTCAAGAATTTGCAGGACTCACTGCTGATTAATGCAACATCCAGGAACCCAGAGTGATTTCAACAACATCAGCTGGACTGCTGATAGCACTGATAGTGTAAGCAAACCTTTACAGAAGTAGAGATTAATGCAGCAAAGCTTTGAAGTAATGTTAATCTTAACATTAGCATATTACTGCTTCATGTGCACTAGATCAGAAAGGTTACAAGGGACTGACTTTTTTCTTTATTCAAAGCTGATAAAACAAATCACCGTATTTAAAGGGATATCAAAACAACAACAGAAGGGTAAAAGGACAAAGAAAATGCAACAAACTCGATTTCAAGATGCATGTATTGACTAGAGATCTTAGCTAAACATAGGATTTACACTTTATATTTGACATATTGAGCTATAAAATGTCTTCTGTTTCCTCTATAATGTATTCACAAATGCTATTTGAATTTTGTTAAAGACATAACTGCTATTTGGACTGGCATCCAACTCAAATAGAGCAGGCTTGTATCGTGAGTGGAACAAGTACAATTTAAAAGGATATCATAGCATGAGTGAATAAACTGATTCAACTTTATAATACCAGGTTTTTATGCTTCACTGTCCCTCCCTCCTCAACTTTGATTATTTAATATTACAATTTCTACTGTGGCTTTTGATTCCAAAATTGCAATTTACAAGCTTTTGTCTTTGGCTACTGAATGTACCTTGAATAGCAGTTTTATTACTGGTGGCATTGTGATTTGACGGAATGGCTATACCTGTGAGAAAGGAAATGGCTGCCCTGAGGATGAGAGTTTGGCTCAGAAGAATCATGGTCGTCTTGAAAGTGTCTGCAGCCCATCTCAAAACGCTCTGTTTGCTGTAGTGGAAGAATATTGTCGTGAGAAAAGGAGAGGTGGGAAGAGCTTCAAATAGCTGAGATCATACACTTTGCCTGCACCAAATTGATTGTAAATGGGGCTGCTGTAGGAGAAATTTAGGAGTGCCCACACACTTCCACATTGCTTTCACTTGGACAACTCGGACTCAACTCAGTTGTTAACATTGCATGACTGAAGTTTTTGATCTTGGGAAAGCAATTATTTTTTGCTTTTCCACGTAGTTCCTTGAATTGTTTAAATAGATGAGTATTTTTGGTTACTTGAGTCGGAATATGGAGGCTGTGTTTCTGTTAGTTCTGTAATGATGAATCTTTCTGGTCTTGTTCCTTCACACTGTGAAATGTTTGCAGGTTGTGCATCATGCTGATGACTGTTGGCTGTATTCCTTTCAACAGTTGAATAGACAAAGAGTTTTCAGTACACTAACAAGATGGATGGGCACCCTGTGCTTGGCAAAGCTGGTTCCTCTGTGTGTCAGCTTCTAAAAATGGTTGTACCATCCTTGTATGGAGAGTCATTTGCTTGGTATTTGCGAGAGAATCCTAGAGTTATTTAGATTGAAAGACCCTTAAGCTCATTAAGCCCAACCATCAAGTAACACTACCAAGACTAGGAAGAAAACTCTGAAAGACATCAGTATATTCGGTATATCAGTATATTCACCCTGAGTAATCTTGAAATACTAGAAGCACGTTTTTTCATGTAGTAAACTAAATACATTTTGAGTTAATTTATTTTGTTTTTCTGTTATGCATCTCACCTTTGATATTTTTGTTGGGTTAAATTATGTCTGGAATTTAATTATTTAAGAATTCTTCATGTGAAGTAGATTTGATTTCATAGTAAAGAAAATTTCTAAATGCTAGTAGACATTGGTTTGTGCATCAGCTTTTCTCTCAAACATCAGCTGTTTGCTTTCCTCTTGAAAAAGCATTATATTGCAACAAAACATTAGACAATTTGACAAGAGCCTTAAACAATTAGCTTACAGTTACCTTCTTCAGCTATTGCAGTTAATGAACTGTGGAAAATATGCATATTAGTAGCTGAAAAATCAGAAAACGTAGTCCTTTCGAGCTTCTCTACTTCCTCTCTTTGTCTAAGTATCAAAAATATTCTTTTTTGTTATTTAAAGAAAATGTAAAGTTGTGGCTAGGCACAGATGATCTTGGGAGACACGTGGGCATCTAGCAGCACTTAGCTGATACTCCAGAGGTATTGCTTCCACAACTTCAATGAGTAGGGCAATGGAGATGCTAATTAACTTCTACATCTTTAGGTGATGCATCTCTTTAATAAAGCAGCATTCAGTGTGCAAATCTGTAGTCACGTGGTGTGGAATAGTAGTTGTTATCTGTTGCTTTGGAGCTCTCATCTGCAGCCTCTATTAACCATCAGGGATGCTTTTTATTAGATGTCAGGAGTACAGGCTTGCAATCTTATGTAGTACTGTTTTCATAAACTAATCAGCTAGGTTTTTCCCCTAGTATCCAGCTAGAAGGTTCTTGCCAAGCTTTAGTTCTCTGGTATTTAGCAACCTTAATTAGAAATTTTGATGTCTTTTTTTTTTTTTCTTTTAGCGTTTGTTCATTTATGTTCTTCATATCTGTTGAAGTTTCAATGTTATCCTTACTTTAAATAACCCCTCATCTTCTCATTGTACACAAAAAGAGCTAGCAGCTTTCAGTTTTCAAAGTTAAATGCAGCCTAATAAGGTGTGACAAGCTTTTGAATTAGAATCCCAATGGTCTTTCTGAAGATGGTAGTTTGTTACACTTAGGGCTGTCTTAATTGAGACAGTTGAGTTCACCTATGCAGACCTTGAAAATGTCTCTTCCCCTTCCCCAAACTCACTTTCAAGTAGATTTATAATGACTAAGCAGAAGAGTAACAACAGTGTCATACATATTATGGAGTTACATTTTATAGTTTCAAAGAAAATAACTTCAGGAAACCTATTGTGTTATTTTACCTCTTTGTAAATGTTTAGAATGTCTTTTTTTGAGCGTGTGTTTTTTTCCCTCTGTTTTCAAATCATGAGTAAGCCTGAATTCTACTGATGTTATATGAAATATTATTAACAGTATAAAATCAGCAGTGTTTTTGTGTTCACTGGCACTAACATGTAAAATACATATAAGAAATGAAAGTGGGTGTTATAAGCAAAACTGCAAGATGACCAAAGCATGAAATTGTGATTATTACTTGTAAGAAAATTTTAAACTCAGATTTCCAGTAGTAAAATTCTGTACTAGCCTTGTTCTGTAAAAGCACTTAAGATCAGATAGTGGATGTAGATAATAGCTTCTAATAATTTCTCTGGGGAATGGCTGGGAGAATGTTGATTTGGTTGCTAACTACATACATTTTCTTGAAATGAACGCTGAAGTCTTCCACAGAGTGGTACTTATTTGTAGGATTACTAGTGAGTGTTTAATTTTCAAATCTTAACACGGCCTAGGGAAAGAAAAATTCTGTAATGACTTCAGCAAATGAATGCCTTCAAAGCTTTATATGTGAGGAACAAAGGTTTTTCCTGTCCTATTAATTTGGTAACCCTGACAAAATCAGAAATGGTTAAAGAGCTTTAATAGCTATTCTGACCTTGCTTCAGACATGGAGTAAAACAGAAAATAATTTCAGCTTCCATTAAAGCCCTGATATACATTAATTCTGTCAAAACAAAACATAATGAAAGATTGCCTACAAAAAAAAAATTCTGAGTATTAAAAACATTGCAATTCATTTGTATTCATTTAATCTCAGTGCTCTTCTGTTGAGATAACACGATACATAATTTGACAGCATTTGTTTCCAATGATACTTCCCTGACTAATGGGAAGAAGTTCCACCATCATCTGTTTTTATTTAATTTATTTTGCATAATTGAAGGCCCTATTGCCAACAGCATCTATTTTGCTTAGTATTTTATGTCTTTATGCAGATTTTTATTTTGTGCAGTCAAAAATCAAGTGTACTTATGCGTGTTTGTTCATTGCTCTGTGCATCTTGGATGTCTCAGAGGGGGCATTAATGACGTATGGAATTGTCTCGTTACAAATCTTCTTGTACAAAAATACAATTATAATTTTGATTAGCTTGAGAATGAGTATTTTGTTTCTCTTGAAAAATGGCTACCCAGACAATTGAGTCAACTTTGGGAGCTTTTTGGAATGTGCTGTTTTCCCAAATTAAGCTTATGCATTTTTCAGGCAGATGGACAATTTTGGGATGTTTATAAATGGTTGAATGCTTTAATGGATCTGTCATGCACAGTTTGTTTTTTAAATGTAGCTGATTTGTGCACAAAACATCGCTAACTTGTATCTGGCAATTAAAAAAGACTTATTTCAATAGGACTGTGTCAAATCAGGCTTTCCAAGTTAGACCTTCCACATGTAGTGGAAGGTTTTGATGAAGAAGGGAGTGCTGGAAGCAAGATGCCACAAGGTTTGGAGTGTTGCCCTCTGCCTTTCCAAGTCAGAACGAGAAAGAGTTTTCCACCTGGGATAGTGACTTTTTTTATCCTTATGCCTTGAGATTACATGCTTCAGTTTTTTCAGCTGTGCAGAGCTGCTGCTTGATTCTGCTGAGACAGCAACAGCACACAGAGGCAAACAAATCTGTTGTGTTTTTTTTAATGGTCAGTTTCTCAGCAGCCTTTATTCACCTGTAGTAGGAGACTCCGTATCTGCCCTCTCCATACAAAAATTCAATAAATGATTAAACTTTTAAGACAAATGATTCAGAGCTGAAATGAGGTTAATAATGGAAATAAACTGCATGCATCTCCCTAAGAAGAAAGTGTGAACATGTTTATGAAAAGATAACATATAGTTTAAAGATGGTTTGAAGGAAATATATTCGATCTGTTGCTACTAATTTGTTCCATATGTTTGGCTTGAAAGGTGACCACCCAAGCTCAGGAACATCCAGACTCTGGCAATGTCTCAGCAAAGCAGGGTGCTCTACACAGCGTGGAAAATCCTGACTATTTGGAACTAGGGACTTTGTTTTGGTGAGATGGGGAGAACACTTCAATTACACGTACTTGAGATATATTTTATAGGCGTATGGCACTGAGAGGTGCAGAATTGCTTCCAGTCTATGCTGATTTGATAGCATGACTGTTGCTATTGTTAGAGGGGTCTTTTAGTTTATATTTTTAGATGCATATGTTAATCCCTCTTGATAGGTCAGGATAACTTCCAGAATATTTTTTAGCTCTGAAGGAATAAAGAAAAAAAAAAGGAATTGTATAATATTAATTTGCAGGCAAAATGTTGACATCTCAACCTGCTGCAAGTAATTTCTCATGGCAAACTTGAGCCAGTGCAAGTGTCTGAAGGTGACTCAAATGGAGCAGAGCAGGCTGTGCTTACAGACCTGCTCCACCGCTGCAGCTGACAAGGGAAGATTGGACAAGGCTGTCTCCAGGTTCTGAAGGCTGAGAAGCAGCCAAGCTTTGCTTCTAATTGCTTGGAGGGCAACACAGCTAATTTAGAAAATAGAGCTGACAATTCCTCTTAAGGGTGCTGCTTGTGCACAGCTGTCAAAATAGCAAACTGTAGCTTTAGCAGGATAGATGGGAGTTTGTTGTTTTACCCTGTTTTCTGCCTTGTTTAATCACAGAAGAGACCCAAAATAACTGTCTTGATGTTTGCAAGCTTGGATTTTTTTTTTTTAAGAGGATTTTCCCCTGCGCATATGCTGATGTCCACTGGCTATACTGCTTAACGTGGTTGCCTGTTCAGTCCAGTATTTTATTTTGAGAACTGCAGAATTTCATTGCATGCTCTTCCTTTTTCATTAAGTATTTCTAAATGTTCTGATCAGCTAAGCAATTATCACTGCCTAAAGGGAATGCAAACTGTACCGTGACTGGGTGTGAAGGGGATGTTCAGTAAGAGTGAGGAACTTTCCTGAGTATCCCATGCATCCAGTAACTTTAAAGGGCAAAATACCATTATTTTTTTCTTTCTGAGAAAAAAATTGTCCTCTGTTTTCAAAGCCACATAATACACTACTGATTTTCTGTCTGAAGGTTATTGATGGTGAAGTTGAATGAATAGAAAATTAACATGGCATAGAATTTCTGATGTCCATGTCCACTGATTTATATGTATAGCAGTTGTTTGTGCTGCAGCTTCACAGACTCACTGTGAACAACTTGCTTTGCCTTTTGCATACTTTTGTGTATTTGGGGTACAGTATTCCTCCTCAAAGAGGAAAGGCAGTTATATTTAAGACAATTTTGCAAGTGTCCAAACTTCACAAAGTTTCTTCTAAAAATATTCAAGTCTAATCAAAAGTGGTGCTTTAAAACATGTTTCAAGTACAGCTGATTCATTTAGATGAGAAATAGAAAAAATTATTCAACTTCAGCATTTTAGTCCCACTGCTTGTTCCGTAAAAAAGAATAGTTGCAGGTGTGTAGAAAGAAAGAGATACAGATGTAATGATATTGAAGTCAGTATCCTTTAACACTGCAAAATAATTTGGAACAGATGTTAGTCTTGTTCTCTTTGAGTCGTTTACCTATTGTTGTTTTTGAACTGAAGCAAAACTAGCTTAAGCTAATGAATGAAAAAATCCAGAGTTTTGAATCAAAAATTATTGCTTTCCTTGAATACATTTGAAAACACCAATTCAAGTGCTGCTTGTCTGCAAACCTGTTTTTGCATTGGCTGTTTGATATTAATTGTAGGAAATAGATTTTGTGCTCCAAGCTGTAATAACATATGAACACATTGCACATGAGTGCATTGAAGTTTGTCTTTGGAAGAAAGCTGAACATGCCCTTAACCAACGTGGGGATATGTGACAATCTGTATGCCTGCTGTAAATAGAAGGGAATAAAACAGGTTAACAGTGCCTAGTACACTGGAGACTTTTTAATGTGTACTCCTGTAGTACAGGTGATTAATTTTTGAAAGGCAGCTCATGATTATTGCTTTTCAGCTGAGTGGTTTACTTCTGTATTCTTGTAACTGTTGCTGGCTGAGATGGTTTTAACAAAATTTAGAACTTCAAGAACTGTGAGCTAATTCCTTCTTTCCCTTTCTCATGTTCCCACCCTCTTTTTATTATTTTTATTTTTTTTTTTAAGTGTAATCTACTTCAACCTTGTTTTCTTGTCAGAGTGGGCAACTTCTGTACTTGCTAAAGCATATGTATTCTAAAATGATCATATGTTTTTGGATTGAAGGGACCTTAAGGGGTTCCAATCCCTCGCCATGGGCAGGGCTACCACCCAATGGATCAGTCTGCCCAGGACCTCATCCAACCCCCCATCCAACCTACCGTTGAACGCCTCCAGGAATGGGAGCAACTTGTTCCAGTGCCTTTCCTACCACCCTCTCAGTGAATTTCTTTTCCTAACATCTAACCTAAATTTCTCCTCTTGCAGTTTAAAGTCATTCCCCCCTTGTCCTGTCGCTATCAAGCTTATAAGCTCCCTTCAAGAACTGGAAGGCTGTAATGAGGTCTCCTTGGAGCTTTGATTATGAAAGACAGTAGAATAACTATGATTATGGATTTATCTACAAATACAGCATATAACTATAATTCCTGCTGTCTGCTTTGTACAGCTGGACAGAGCATTGGAGTGAGCTTTTACGCTAATCATTCTGACTAATGCGGTACATAAATCTCTTTGCTATAATTTGCCTCTGTAACATATTTATTGAGGGTAAATGGAATTATTTTAGTGCTAAATGTAAATAGAAACAGTCCGGTAAGTTTAATATTCCTTATCGGGAGGCATATTACAAAAAAAAGAAGTCAAGAACTGTAAGCAATTTTGATTGTTTGACAGCGTCGTACTCATTTCTGTAACTGTTTTATTCAAAGCTATGTTGTGGAAAGTATTATTTAATGCTTTCTAAATCATTCAAAGAGTATCTTGCTTTAAAAATAAACCCATTGAATGTTAAAATACAACTTTGTGGATTCCTGCCAAATGTATATTTATTTAAATCTGTTGCTTTTAGAAGTGTTATTATGCAGAAAAAAGTCATGTTAGATTTATGAAAATTCTGTTCTTTATTTCAATTATTCTTTTATTGGTTTGTCCATGTGTAAAATAGATATGTTTAGTATGTATGTTCTTTGAAAGAGTAAGTTCTAAAATTACAAAAATGATCACGCCTCAACTGCATCATGCCAATTCTCTCCTTTACACAGTGCATTTCTGTAAGCAATTTAAAGAAACAAATTAAGTCCTTGAGCAACAAACTTTCTTTTACCCATCTTCATAAGAAACGTTACTGAAAAGTGCTGAACCGGGCAGTTAGTGTCTTCTTTCATGCTTAAATCAAACTAAGCTGCTTCAGGACTGCAATCAGTTTCTCTCAGCAGGAGTTAGCAGCTGCTTCACCTGTTCCAATGAACACGCTGTTTGGTCAGCAGCCACGCAAAACTGGCCACATCTAGGGAATTGAAAGCTTTCATGGAAGTTGTAAATGTTTAAACGTGTACAGGGAAATGAATTAACGTGACTAATAATAATGACCTGCGAATCTGATTTTCTTTCTTCGCATAAGACTGAAAGAGTGCTGATGCCAATTAAAATACTTAGACTAAGCCATGATAAATCCAAGTGCAAAACAACTCATTTCTGGGTCTCTGGTGAAGCAGCTTTGGGATGATATAAAATGCCATTCTTTGCTGTTTTTCTGCATGGCTTTAGGGGACTAGTAGTTGTCAAGCAGAGCTGAAGCAGGGTGATTGATGCGTTAAAGTAAAAAGTCAATGATGTAATCTCCATCCCAGAAGGCATGTTGTTCCTTGGTATATCACCTGTTTTACAAGGAAAGGCTTAGGGTTGATTGATTATGTATGAGGAAGGGTAAGCTAGAAGAATTAGCCAAGAGAATATAGTATTCATCTAGACAGTTTCCTTTTAAAATTGAACCAAAAATCTGTGCAAGTGATGATAATGAAAAGAAAACAACCCTAGGGTGAAATTTACTATGTGGAAACTGAAAGAAAAATCTGGGTTTATATTGATTACAAAAGGAACATGTGTTTCCATCTATGCATGGTTCTATGCTAATGCGTGTCATGTCTGTGTTGAGCTTCTTTGCAGGACAGATTGGATTTAGTGGTGCTAATCAAATAGAGTTTCAAAAAGTATTAAGTTGGTATTGTTGCTTTTGTGTTGTGTATCTTTAATGAAAATTATTATTTTAATTATAACTTCATAATTCACATTCAAAAATTTGTGTTTTAAAAACCTTACTGATTCTTGATTACATTACTTCTTTCTGCTTACGTCATTGGGGCTTTTTATCTAAAGCTGTCTGATTTTATGATGCAAGTTGGGGAGAATTTTAGATAAGTTGTACTTCCTCTATGTGCTTCAACTTCTGTTGATTTAGGGGAAAGGTAAGAAGAATTTGAATGACTGCGGCCTTCTGTTTTGAGCAAAAATTGGAGCGCAAGATTAAATATAATTAACTTTTCAGGAACTGCTATGCATAATTTTTCTTGGATGTCTCAAGTTATCCATTTTTAGTTGAGCAATCTGGTATAAAATTATTTTTAGTTTGAGCATCTCTTAAGAATAGAAGTAGTGTAGGGGTTTGAGGGGCTTTTGTTGTTGTTGCGTTTTGTTTGATTTAGACCTCAATCTTGTTTTCATCTTCATAAATTGTCTTTAAGATCTCTCTTGAATTTCTTCTCTTGATATTGGACATTTGAGAGCATATTTAAATCTGAAGTCTTTCTTGCCTGGTTAGTATTTTGATAACATACAATATAAATTTGCTTCGCCAATGGCGTAATCTTATTTTGTCTTTTCTCCAGTGCTTTTTCAGTAGGGAAACCAACATCATCTTATCTAATTGAGCAGGATGAACTTAGCCTCCTTAAAATTCCTATTGCTTTTTATATTAGTCTCATCCCAGGGAAAATATGTCAATTCACTACTTTGCCCAGAAGTGTTTCTAGCCAGCTGCAGTACTAATCCCACAGATTCACCCCACAAATTCAGCATTTGGGAAACTTTATACTGAACAAGTAGCTATTGATGGTACCCAATGATGCTGGGCTTCAAGATTTGGCAACATTTATGCTTGTTCTGTGTTTCAAACTTCCACACTGTTCCCCAGTGCTGTGGTCAGGCCTCTCACCTTGCCAGCAGGTAATCGGAGAGCAATTGCAAATACTCTGTGATGTCTTAAAGCACATGCTCATGACCGCCAGCATTTGAACAGCAAGACAAATGGGTGTTGGCTATGGACTGCAATGAAAGTGACATGTGTAAAGTGCACAGTACTGTAGTGGCATTGTGTAAATAACAAATAAGAAAAGCTTATATCGTTTTGCATGATTTGTTGGAAAAGGTTTGTTTCTTTCCCTTATGTATGGTTTTGTGAGGGTTTTTTGTTTGTTTTTGATTTTTCAACTGTCAAGTACCTTCTGTCTTGGGAATATAGCCATTACTTGAATTACCACTTCTTTATCCATTCCATTTTCTACAAGAGCAGCTGCAGTTTTAATTTCAATTCTGTGAAGGTTACAAGCTTTAACAAAAATGTTTTGGGTGGGCATGCCCCTACTAGATCGCTACAGGAAACAATGTCAGGCATACGTTTTTTTGAAGACTGCATTCAGGCCTTAGAAAAGCAGAGCTGTCATTTTCACTGGATTTTGTAACACCTTGAGTGTAACCGTACTACTGTTATAACTTATTTACATGGCTAATTTTTTCCCAGTATTTGCATACTTTTATACTAATAAAAACTGCCCACACTGTAGTTCTACAGTCTTCTGAAGAGAAGTTTACTTCACTGTTTAATGCAGGTTGAAACACAGATGAATCATGTCAGGCTAGGTAACCTTACATTGAAGTGGAAGGTCAGCAATGATGTAGAGCAAGTTCCTTCCATAATTTGGCTGACCTTTTTGGCATTATTCGTGATTTGCACTTTCAGATTGTCTAGCCTAAGTGTATAAAGTCAGGTAGAGAAGAATTGGGTGAATCGTTACAATAGTTCAATATATATACTTTAAAAAAAAAAAAAAAGTTACTATGCTAAAGTTACTTTGATTGTAGAGCTGTAGTTGAGCACTAAATTTGGTTTTAATAGAATAAACTATTTTAACTATTAGTTTATTTTTTCCATTATGTAAACATTACAGAAGAATTACACTTCAAGATACTGGTGAATACACCAGTATAGCAGCATTGCATAGTTATGTTTTCAAGTGAGTAAAGAAATGAGACCTTTCACTTGGTGCACTTGATCCTTAAAGTTAATCATCAATGTCTCAGCGTTTCCTTGGTCACTAAGGGAATCTCTCTAACTGTGCTCAGTTTTTCTGAAAAGTCACATGCTGCAAGCAGAATATGAAAGTGGGATGGAGGGGATGGGCAAGGAGGAGGAGTTACCTGGGACAGAAGTGGAGCAGTTACTGCGGATGCTCCTCTTTTCCCTGATGCCTCTAAAAGGGCTTTTCCACTCTGGAGGGAGTGGAGAAGGGCTGTTATGACTTCTCCCCTTGTTGCCTGTGCTTACTTGGGTTTCTTTCCCAATGCTGAGAGACAGCTTGGTCTGGAACTGCCTGGTGCAGTGATGGACTCCCACATTTTTTAGTAACAGACACAAATTGATCCCAGGACAACGATAAATTGTTTGGGTGTTTCCAGTGTTCCTAATTGCTGCTTTTACAGCCTTTCTTCTGTGTTGTCAGATGTGATTTAAGTTGACTGTAGGTCATGACTGAAACAAGAAAAGACAATGAGAAACTAAAGAACAAAAAGGCATAACAAATTCCTAGCGTTATCAGTGCTTAACTTTCAGAGTATTATGGTTTCTTAAAGCGTCTTCTTAATTTTTAAAGCACATGCTTTCATAGCCATTAATTTTATTTAGCATACAATGTTGTATGAAGCATACTGTAATGTATAATGTATTGCTGTTTTAGACACTGAACAATCGGACATTTACCAGGTTTGTAGACTGCAGATCAAGTATAATTTCAGCATTAAATGTGGTCACACGTCTGGAGGATGCTGCTAGACAGATCATCAGTGAGCAATCCACTTGCCTTGTGAGGTGAATGTTGATTTTAGCTGTTCAAACACTGGAGCCTTTTACTGTTTTCTTCTGAGTAAGGGAGTGAAAATAGTTTATGTGTTCTGCACAACGTCTGAAGCTTTGTACTATTATCCAAAGATCTTTTTGTTTAAAATTGTATGTATAAAATCTGTAATTATATTGCGATGTTGCATGTGATAACAAAACATTAGGGGCTTCTGACCTGCTGAAGATACAGAAAAAGAAAGCAGACCTTGGCATAATACACAGGTTTTATTCCTTTCTTCCTCCTGTCTGTTTCTTAACACTTTTTGCAATAATGCTGCAGTTTCATGCTACAATCTTCACCTTGTAGGCATTTACACAGATGGTGACAGCTATGCAGGAAGTGTAGGAGAGGTTAAAACAGATAATGTTCTCAGGATTCTGAGTTCAGCAAGTAGATGGGCATAATTGTCTTAGTTGCCTTCTCACTTAGCCAAGCCTTACTGCTCTTACCTTACTGAAGTGATTGTAATTCTAGGTATAAACTCAAATTAAGCTTTTAATGTTTCTTAAGAAAGTAGCTACTTCATAAAACTTAAAGCACAACATAATATTCACTTTATACTTTTACAGACATTTTATGCTCTAGATAATTTCTATCTGTCTGTTAAGTGGCATGATTGTTTCAATAGCAGCAGAAAATTATGACATGAGAAAATTCCTTTTTTTTAGAAATGCTGAACTACATTTTTAATACTTGTCCTAAAGGTTTTAGATGCACACAGATGACTTACAAGTAAGCAGGTACAAGTACTGCTACACTAAGGTAAAGTTTAAAATAAATTAATACAATATTTTAATGCCAATGGCCCCTCTAGAGCTGAGTTTTTCCTGCTGTCATTTCATTGTCTTGTACAACAATTGACTGCAGACTGAAGCAAGTATTTTCAAGGGGTGTGTGTATGTGTGTATCCACTGAGGTGAGCACAGCATGATCCTGATCTCAACTGGCACCTGTAGGAAATATTACAAAGCGCATAAAAATATAAAGAAATGAGTTGCCTCATGCTATTAACTGTCTTTTCAAGTCATCTCTACTAGTTACCATTAATATTGAAACATGCCTTAGTCTGAATGAAGCTTGCCTTTACATGAAACAGTTATGTTTTTCTGTTCGTTATTTAAATTTTTCTCTTTTGTGTGACAAGTGGAACCTCTTTGGCAATGCATGTAGTTTTCCATTGAACTAACTTGCAAAATCTTCTAAAACTATGTTCTGAAAATTAGGGCAACCATGTGAAGCTGTTAACCATTTCTGTTTCATGCTGGTGTGTGCTATTAGCCACATGCTACTTGCTCTGTTCTTAGTTTGCTTCTAGAGTGTGAAAGTTAATGTGTCAATCTCCATACTTCTTAAAGCACTTTTATTGGGAAAAAAGAGTTATCTATCATTAAAGTGGTACTGGATATCTGAGAAATAATTAAATTCTTATATTTCACTGGAATTAAGAATTATTGTACAAGGTCAGAGCACTGTTTCAGCCTTTTCCCTTGAGGCTGATAATATACCTGGGGGGGGGGGAAGTATCAATGCTTACATGAAGTAAATTTTCCTCAGTCTGTGCCTTATGAACTTTGAGGCAGAGTTATTAAACCTTGATGACTTATCCATGAATTTGTGTAATCCTTTTAAAGGATGTTTTCTGGCACTGACTTCTGTATTTTAATGCATGTAGGGTAGAACAAGACAAGTTCACTTTAATTTTTTGTGATACTTGTAAGCTCTTTCATCAACAATCAGTAAAGAAAGTTGGAGATCTTTTTACCTTTCCTCCATTGTTCATGATTTCACACAGATGGTTGCTATCAGTCTTCTGTTTCCCCTTTCTAGAATGAAGACTTAGTCTTTCTCTCATTTCTACACATCCTTGATCAGAAATATATACATATATTTACAATCTCTGTCACTGTTTCTACATATCTCTACTGAAGACAGAGAGAATGAGCTGTACGTAGTACTAAAGATCCAGGCACGCTGATTTGGGTGGAACAGAGATTTTGTATTTTCTTAAAGTTCTATTTCTTATTTTGATTATTAGTGAACATTGAGCCCTCATTTCCAATTTATAGCTAGTATCATTTTTTTCTTAGTAGTTGTCAGCTCAAAGTCAATCACATGTATTGAAGTTATCCTTTTCTTTCCCATGTGAATTACTCTGTCTACATTGAAATTCATCTGACATCCAGATATTGATGGAACTATTTACAGTGTTTTTACTAGTCTGAAAACTGCATGTTGTCAGACAAAAAATTGTCCCTTCACTATTAACTCTTTTCTGACTCAAATACACATACGTTGGAAAGCAGTCCTAAATAGATCTCAATGGAATTCCACTGGCTTTTCTCTGATATGAAAACTAGCAATTTCCCTATCAGTAATGTTATGTTTAGCTATTAATCTTTTCATGAAAGGAATTTTTCCCTCGCTAGTGTTTCACTTGCTTTCTCTTTTTATCTTTGATAAGAATAACAGAGATTCTATATAACTTCATATTATCCATCTGTACGTGAATTCCTTAGTTCTTACATTTTTTATCAGTTTTCTTGATATTGGTATCAGACTTATGTAGCTGTAGTTTCCCAAATGCTGCAAACAATGTTAAATGTTGATTTTGTATTTGCTCCCTGGAGTTTCTTTAATCTCAAAACGCTAAGTGATAGTTTGCGTACTGAAGTTGCAATTCAACCATTTCATGCAAGAGTTGCCTAACTCTACAAGTGGAATAGCCTCTGGTTCTGACATCCTGTAATTGACCATATTATAAACTTACTTTATTACAGCTACTTCTACTTGCAATTCATTTTGAGAAGATCTTCCACTCTATCCGTGATAAGAAGTTCCTATGTGAAAATCACCACAAACTCTTCCGTAGCGGATGCAGACACCACAAAACTTGCACAGATTTCTGTTCTCCTGTCTTCGTAATTGCTTTTATTCAGTAGTCTTTTTGTCAAACTTTCCTACTTGGGAAAGTGTATTTATTATTAGATGTGCATCTATTTGCAAGCTGTTCTTCAACACCTCTTTTTGTCCCACCTTCTTGACATGTTTTTCAACACATCAATTTTCCAGTCATGGAATTTTTAATTTTTCAGATTTGACATAGAGAGTATAACCTTAATTTTAAGTCTTTGATGCCTTACTGTTTTACCGGACAGATTTCTTCCTCTCACTCTCTTTTCTAATGTTTTGCATGTTCATTGCTAATTTTCATGAAGTACATGTGTTTGTTTTGAACAATGCAAAGACAAAGATTTGTTTTAAACAAACAATAAATACCTCAATGCTTCAGGTGAGGTTTTTACCCTTTCAGATGCTTCTTTTAACATACTTGTACTGAAATTTCTTATTTTGATATAATTCTTCTTTGACTCTTACTTTTTTTTTCCTTCTGCAAAGATGTAGAATGTACGTAATTGAAAATCTGTGTGGAAGTTGCATTAAATTATTCAAAACATATCTTGAGTATTGCTCAGGATCAAGTGAGAAGCTGTTTCTCTTGATTTAGTTTTCTTCACTATGTACTAACACATAGCACTTATTCTAGTGGTATCGAATATGAGTCTGTGAAATTCTGTCCTAATCTAAAAATTATGTAAATCACATAGGCAATGAAGTGATTGGTTGTGTTGTTTCCTACCCACAAACCTTTCTGGAGTCTGTCGGTATGTCACAGTCATAGATACTTTCCTGGCTGTCTTTTAGTTTGTGGCATAGTACTACTTTTTTTTCCTGTGATTAGACCTTAAACGTCAGTGTTATTCTTTATTTGATGCAATTATCTGTTTTATCTGTCTTTTCCTTAACATAGAACTTCCTTAACCATGTGGACAATGGACAAAATCCAGAACTCACAGCACTTAGAAACCCTGCAGTGCATAGGAGGGCATATGGCAAAGTCTTGCCAAAAGAGAATGAAAGAGCTGAATACCTCTCAAGGATATTGTGAATGTACCAGGCTGGCTCCTAGTATCAAATTCTGAACTTGTTACTGTGTTTTGCCTCTTCAGTGCTAACCAGTAGCTTCAAAACATTCAGCTTTCTGTCTGATGTAGTAGAGTAACAATGTAGTGAATTATTTTTGTGTCCCTCCTAAGAAGACCATCTGCAGGTTTTTTTTTCTCACATAATCTCATGATTCCTCTTCATAAAATGTTTTATATTTTTACCGCTTTGATGTTACTGTCTTTATAATAAACAGTTGGATGTACAGCACACCACTGAGTTTTCCTGTACCCTGTTACAGCCTGGCAGCAGGTGATCATTTAAAAGAACTCTTATTGGTTAAGCACTTGTATTCTTTGTGACATTCAAGTGGTTGAACTAGTCCTCTGTTTCTCTTAATCATCCAAGAGATTGACATGAAAATGTGTACTTGAAAAAGGTGTTTCAGAAATGTTTTGTCTTTTTTTATTTTTTATTTTTTTTAAAAAAAGCCTTGTAAGGATGTGTGAAAACAAAGACAGAGCTAATAGCTCCATCCTCCTTTTAATCTATGTGGATTTAAGTCTTTAGCGCTGACTGCAAAATAATTTGCTACAAAGGAAATACTGGCCCCTATTTCCTCACTTGAATTTTTAGCTGATTTCTGTATGTATCGTTAGATGTTATCACCACTGAGACTTAAGCTTATAGAGAATTTGTGACACAAATTTGGCTCTTTTTAATTGCAAAAAATTGTGACTATTATGTAGCTGATCTTGCAAATTCAAAAATATTCTGTACTTCAATTATGCTTACTTTGAGTGCTGAAGTCCGCAACAGGCTTGCAATTGCTAGAATACTAACAGCACATAAGACAGCCAATTGCAAACAGCAGTCTAATTTGTTGATTTCAAGTGAGGTGTAATTATATTGCTTCATTTGCTGAGCAAATCATATGAGAGCTTCTCTAAATCAGCCTGATTGTGTAATGAAGAGCTAATTACAAACAGCAGTGTTCTTGCAGTAAATTTATGGTAACTGCTAATGCCAGGTTGGCACCAGTGTGACAATGGCTCATTAGTACATTTACAAAAGCAACAGTGGAACTCTGCCCAAAGCACAGCAACTATTCTCTATTTCAGGAGACCAGAGAGATTACCACTCTCCCCTCCATTGTAATCAGTTAAAAAAAGTCTATTCACTTCTTCTTGGAAGAAACAAAATAGCACTTCTGGAAAAGCCTGTGTTAAGACTGAATGACTTAAAACATTCTTCCCACCCTTTAGAGGAAGGTAAGGTTTGAAAACTTTTGACCAAAAGTCTTGGCCATTGGTGACAACTGGAGGTCTGGTATTTCCTTTTGTATCTATTTTTGTACTTAGGAAGAAGGTACCTATTTGCCATTGAACCTCCATAGCATGGAGTCAGAGGTCTTCTTGGCAATCATGTGGCTAACAGAGAATTCCTGATAGCATCATACTTGTACCAGCACTGTGCAAACTAAAAGGTTTTAGACTTCTGTATTCCAGTTTTTCTTTTTCCTGTTTAAGTTGGAATTGATGGTGACCTGATACAGCTGCCATTATTTAATTCTAGATTATGCATACTGTCAGATCAACCAACTGAAGTGGAAAGATGAACTGGTCACTGCAAATTCACAGCACGAGATATATTCTCTAGTTTTTCTGAAGTTTCCATTAATCTCTTGACTTTTATTAATTTCTTCAAGTTCCGTGAAGCATACTTTCTTATAGGTACTTTCAAGCAATCTGAATAATTTATATCTGAATAGATGTGTGTAATTGCCTGTTCGATTTTAAGCCTGACACCCACAGTAGATTGAATGCTATTTTACACAAAGGCTTCTAATCTATTAAATGGTGCACTGGGACTGATTTCCTATGAAATTGCCTGATACACTTTCTGTCTTGGCACAATAGCACAGAATAAATTTCTTCCTGTATGTCTCCATCCTGCTTTCTTTCTCCTGTAACACAGAATAATGAAGCTGCAGCCTCTTATTATTTCCTCTCTAGTTCTGCTTAGTGACAGGTGACCCTTGATGAATGGTCTGGCTTGGACAGCCACCCCAAACACAGAAATGCATCTTGTTTAGATCAACAGCGATGGACTTGAACTTTTATCAAGCAGTCTTCTTTGAAAAATGTTTGATATTTAACTTCAACAAAGTGATAGGGTTTTGCCCCACAGGCTCCCAGGTGGCTGTTGCTCTGATATATTCAAGTTTTGACTTTCCAGACCTCTTTTGTAGCATGAAAACAGTCCAGGCTAGATTTCTGGATCAACACCTTGTGGCCAATAGTGAATTATTGGAGTAACAGTATAAAAAGTTAGTAGGAAGGATACGGTAGTAACTGATAGTTAAAGATTCTGTCTGGGCTGTCATTTTAAATGGCTACCAATGGAAGGCATGTACATGCAATGTTACTTGGAAATTCCAGAGACAAAATGAATACATGCAATTTTCATCTAATTGTCTATGGCTAACAAATGCATAACATCATTTTTGAAAAAAAAATAACTATTTTCAGTGTTTGGCCTCAATCTTTTGAAGTATAATTTTCAACAAGAGATTAGAGATGCTGTCAACTTTAGCATGATATGCTAACAAAATCTGTTTTGCTAAAGGAATTTTCTGCTCCATAGCTAATGTAACTGCTAGTAAGCCTGTCAAAGGCTTATATACCTTACAATCTGTTTCATTAGACAGAGCCAAAATGTTGTGGTAGAGAATGTTATCTATATCTTTATAAATCCTTAATTGTTTCATTGTTTTGCGGAACATATGGGAAGGAGAAGTTGCAGAGGCACAGCAAGATTTCCCAGTTACACTACCAGTTTGGAGATTAGACATCAGACAGAAGGGAAGGTACTATACTTGTATATTAAGTCAGTGTAAATGTTAGCGATCCTACTCTATGGAAAATCTGTAGACAACTACGTTTTTCTCCTTTACCTTTCATCCGATAGAACAATGGAGCACTAAATGGTTATTGTATGCTTTCTTGTTCATGGATCTTATTCCTGTTAATCTGCAGAGATAGAGCTCAGACTTTTTAGGTATTTCCAAAAGAATTGTAACCAAATCCTATCATATTCAGAGAAGTTCATACTTTGGATGAAACCTGATCTCTAACTTACAGGGGGCTCCCAGCTTTCTCTTTTGATCCTGGATTTGCAGGCTAGCCTTCTTATCCACACTTTCAAAGAGCACGTATTGATCTCCCTACCCAAGATTTGTGTGAGACAGATCTTACACAAATTGTTCTCTCACTTTGATTTCCCATTAATCTGAATTTCAGAGCCGAGTTCAAAACGTTATTCCTTTAGGTGAGATAGGGGAATGAAATGAAGGAGGAAACTACCTCAAAATGGATTGGTGCATGAGGCATCTGCATGAATTCTTGTCTAGTTTCCTGTGAGCATCAAGACTGTAGTATTTGTGTGCATCACTTTTTTCTATTATCCCATAAGAAATCTAAATTGTAATTCCTCTGAGAACCTGTTTTTTGATGTTCTTCTGCAAACGGAAACATCTCTATTTCTCTCCTTTTTAATACCTATTTTTAATAACCTTAGGAAAAAGATGCAAATAAATCTTTAGGATGGCCTTACAGAGTTTAAAATCTGTTTCTGTTTAGAACAAATGTAAAACAAATTCAGACATGAGCCTGTAGCCATGAAAATTGTTTGGAAATAATTGAGTAGGAGGAGATGGTGTTATAATGCACAGGGGGAGGCTTTCTTGTGTGAGAACCATGAGAACCAGCCCAGATAAATTTGATCTCGTGTAAGTTGGCATGAAAATATAATGGAAAATCGTAGTTCTTGCCATGATACTATGTTTTCTATGCACTCTATCTGTACCATATCTTCTTTTGATATTTTATATTGCTTATGTGTAATCTTTTAATTTCCTTGCTTACGATGCCCTTGGGTGTACTTTACAAAATGGCTGTCCAGAGTTTGGTTTGCTACTGAAGAAATAAGGAAATGGCATAGCAAGATTGATTAATGATTTGGCCCACAGAGCAGGCTTCACTTATTCCAAAGTCATAGTGACTGAGTTGGCTGGAGATGATAAACGGATGCAGGCTGCGAGATGATTTATGCATGTTTCTGTGGCAACAATACCATTGAAAAGTATTGATGTCAATTCTGGATAAATATGACATTTCTTTTATGAATATTACTACTACTTTTTGTGCTGAAGCATTTTGCTTCAGTTATGCTTGATGTCTGCTGTCAGGGAGTGATTTATTTATTTTGGAAAGCACAACATTGGAAATAATATCAAAGGTGGGGGGTTGAAGTGTATGCGGAGTTTAAGAAGTACGTGACTTTTTATAAATGTTTTCACATTTGGGTAACGTTTGTATGTGAACATGCATGTGTATATGGCACATGCATCTATTCTAGGTTATACAATACCATGAAAGCACAACCTTAAGTCTCTGTAAGTGCTCAGGATGTATATTGCTTTGTGTTACCATTTTGACGGCCTTCTTACTGTCAGAAGATTGTCTCGATGACTAATAGGTTGCTAGTCCTTCTGACTGAAACCTTGCTTTCTTGATCCTGTGGAACTGTTGGGTTTGAAGCCTCTTGAAGCCATCTCTGCTTGGGTATTACCTACTTGTGTTCAAGTATATGTCTCTTCTTTAAATGTGTATTTGTAAACGTGTGTACTATAAGCTGCGTTAACAATTGACTTCTATTTATCACTTCATTAAACACCACTTAATGCTATTCAAGATCAACTGCATTACACTGATAGTGTGTTAATAGTGTCCTGTTTCAGTAACACTTCTATTCCATATCGTTAGCTAAATCAGTTTCCTGGGGGTTCTTAATAAAATGACAGTCCCAGTTCAGCATATCCCAATTAAGTGAAGTATTTTGTAGCAATATATTATGCTTAGGCAGAGTTTTCATTGTGAAGCACTTTGCAATTAGGTATATAGAACCATTGGGCTACAGCTCCCTGAGTGGCAGAGGGCAGCCCTTAACTGATGTTTTAGACATTGGAAATTAAGGACAAGAGAAAAGTTCAAACAGTTATGTTAAGGCAAACATATATTATTTTAACACGCAACACTAAAGTTTGAGAGCTTACCTGGAAAGTCTTAGAATAAATAATGCAAGACTGTCATTGAAAGACCCACTCATTTTCCTCTTTTTTTCTCCAAACACTCAAGCATTTAATATTATGGTTTTCTAGATCAAACCGTAGGTGAATATTAATAATTATTCTAAATAGAAATATGTTCAGATTAACCTCTTGGGAAAATAAAATGACATTCATGCCAGTTTCTGGTTGAACATGGCAGAAACTTGAATCATCATAGCTTTTCTGCTTCCTTAAATCTATCTAGCAAAGTTTTCTTAAGGTAAAAAAGAGGGAGTTTTTAGTTGACTTCAGCTTTAAGCATGAGGATCAAATATAGACTTCAAAGAGCAAGCCTGTTGCGTGTTGCAGGAGCTTTGATATCCTGATAATTATTTTGGATTATTTTTTCTGCATAATAAACATCACTAGCTGTATTAAATCTTTGTTACCAGAAATGGTAATTGATCACTCACAATAAGATGTCTCAGCTGAAAATCATCACTGAAAAAAGCAGTTGAGATATCTAGTAGCAACCTGAAAGTGTCCAATTTATGTAGTTCAGGACTGTAGGATTTTCAGTTGTGAAAAATAGCGTTGGCAAAAATTGTTTTGCCACAGCAGTGTTATGGTTAAAGCTAAGGGAACTCCTGGAGAACAAATTGCTTCAGCACTGGGAGAGGAGTTGTGCTGAAGGAGAGTACCTTACCCTGCCTGGGAAGAGAAGAGGAGGAAATCAGTTTTCAGTGTCACTTTGTGTTGCAACTGCAATGAGATTAAATTCTCCAAGGAAAGTGGGAGCAGGATGCAAGTACAGGATGGAAACTCCTTCCACTGTTCTGGATAGAGTCACTCTCAAATTTTATGGTACTACACAGATAGCATCACATTATCAATATTGTGAGGGTAGGCTTTGAGGCAAAAGGGCCCAGAACTTCTGGGGTCAGCTGTCAGTTCACCCTAGTGGAAGTAAAGCTGAAAATCACATGCTAATGAACTAAAACAGATAGGCATAAAAAAATTTTAAGGTCACCAAGTGAGATATTCTGTGCATGAATTTCAGGCAAACCTTAAAAAATCCAATTAGGGCAGTGACATATACCAGGACTGCTCTGAAAGTAATGCCTGCTGTTTTATTATGTTAGCTTATGACATCAGGGGCAGATGTTGGTAGCACGGCAGCAGAGATTGAACCTTCCCACCAACAAATACTCCATCACATGTTGTTGCTGTGGGACAGATGGCAGCAGTGGGGCTCTCTGACACAATGGCGTCTGTCATGGAAGTATGGGTGAAACGAAGGTGTGTCACTGAATGTCTCCATGCAGAGAAAACGGCACCTACTCACTTTCATGGACTCTGGCTGAATGTTGATGGGGACCAAACAGATGTGAGCACACTGAGGTGTTGGTGGTGCTCATGTTCTGAATGGCCATGCAGATTTTTGAGTACAGCGTGTAGGCTCTTGTTCATCTCTGGTAAAAATGCACAGCTGATGGTGATGACTGTGTTGAAAAATAACATTTTGTAGCTGAGAATTTGCTCTATCACATAGTGTTATTGTACTCTTTGTATCTGCTGTAGTTTCCATAGAAATAAATAGGAGGCGTTACTTTTGGAGCAACCTACATCTGTTATGTTTCTGAAATGAGGATGAAATTATGTAGTCAGGTCCACAAGCCTCATAGAGCAGATTCTTCTCTGAATATCTGAGGAGGAAACTAAGTTGTCGAACTATAATTTTCTCTCAGGATATATAAATTACAACAGATATTGTGGTAAACTTGTAGGAAAATGTTAACTAGAAACTGATGTTGTTTTGTTTTCAGAAATTGAACAGCAATTTATTAAAGGATTTGGATCAAGGTTTTGTGTTTCGTATGACAAACAGTATAATGAGTTTCAAGTAGTAAAGAGATTATATTCATTTTAGCACGTGGAGCTGTGACTAAATCAGATTCTGAAGTGTTTTTTGCTGTTACAGTATATTAAATGCAGACCCCAAAGTAACGTTAAAGCTTAGTCAGAACTTACGTAAGAAAGTATCTGAATTACATCAAACTTAAGATATCTTAAGTGTACTTCTCATGTATTTTCTAGTAATTTAGTTTAGCAATGAGAATGATTATTAAAAAGAGAAGTCATTAAAAACGGTGCTCTTAAGTTTTGTTCTTAGAAGTGTCTTAAGCTGTAAGTCTGAGGAATCTAAAAACTGTGCTCAATCCATCACAGATCTGAACTTATTTCTGTGCTTCTCAAGTTCTGACCTCGAGTATGTCAGTGAATACGTACCAACATAACAACTGGGTACTACTTGTGTAAATTAATTGGTCCATTATTACAAATTCATACATGGGAATCTTGTATGAGCAGTTGGGTGTAAAGGACTGAAAAGCAATTATGACCTTTCAGAAGATTTTTATCTTGAATTTTCATGGCATAGATGATAATGTAAGTAATAATGCTATCTCTTACCATGTAAAAGCATCATATTCCTTAATTCTGGGTAAACTGTCAAACGTGAAAATTCAAATGACCGGTATTTATAAATATATCAGTCTTTTTTGCAGTGTTTTCTAGTCCTTCAGCGTAGCCTTGAAGTCTCACTTCATATGGTCCTAAGGAAATACTTGAGTTTTGATCAAACATGACCAGAATCAATCAGTAAACAGTGGTTAGTTGGAGTGGAGGAATCAGACTGTGGGCAATGTCCTTTTTCCTAAACAACACCTGTTCCAAATTGACTAATATCAGTTATTTTCCAGAGAAAAACAGTGCAGCACTGTCTAAATGTTTATTTTAAAGAAGCTGACTTAGTACAACCTGATGAAATGGAAATTGATTTTCTGTTTTTCTCTTGTTTGATGGTGGTGTTGGGCAAAGAGACCTCTGGTACTGATTTACATGTGCACACACACAATACTTCGCTCTGACACACTGCATTTCAAAGCCCCGATAGGAAGGACTTTACTGGGGAGGCCAACTTTACCATCTCTGTTCAATAGATGAGAACACGATGGCACAAACTTGGTTGTAGTTCCTACAGCACCACCAAATAGCAGTAACAGAAGGAGAAATAGAAGTCTGGTCCTCATCTTGATTTAGAAACAAACAGAAAAAAACGAACAACAGATCTTGAAGTAGCATTATTTGGAATCTTCTCCTCTGAAATAATTGGATCAAAAGACTTGATTTGATTTTACGGTATAGGCAAACTCTTCCTGCAGATAATGTATCTTTCTTTTTTCTTCTAGTATAAAGGTACATATAATAAACTCAAAAAATGTCTGTCTTCATATTTTGCCACTAGTGAACAAAATTTCTTTATTACTTTTTAGTCTTTGAAATTAAATTGGCCTTTATATCCTAGTACATCAAGTACTACGTTATCAAGGTGTATCAAGTGCTGCATTATTTCAGTGTAACTAAATTATGCACAGTGTTTTCCTGTTTTGCTACTCCTATTCAATCCCTGTCAGCATGAGGCTCTGCCCATGAGAGCCTTAGGAAAATCACATTTAAAAGTCTCAGGAAACATTAGTGCGTATTGTTTTCTGCAAATGAACTTTGTCTGACAAGCAGCTGATGGAAAAGGGAAAAGTCTCAGTTCTCTGCAGCACCCAATTCACAGGCACTGAGCTAGGAGACTGAGCTAAGTCACTGCCTCTAGAATGCAATCTATTCCTTAAGGATAGTGTGTCGAAGTGTCCTGGTTTCTGGTTCTAAAATTCTTAGTAGATTGCATTACCTGTTTGGAAATGTCCTTTAACTTATTTTTCTCCTATGCAAAATAGGATGGTATTTACTTTTAAATCCTTTGGTGGGCAAGTGAGTTGAATGCAGAAAAAGTGCTCAAGGCAATTGAATTCATGTTCGTTCCTCATATGCTGCTCTAACAAGTACTCTTTTACCTGTCTGCAAAATTTAGTTTCACACTTTTTGAAGATTAATTTAGCTCACAGCAGAATTTACAATGGCAGATGACTTGAAATGTGACAGCATGTGAATGTTCTCCTATACAAAATCCTGCCCTTGACTCTCACATTTTTTAAGTTACATGATAGTTCAGTGGTGAACACTTAGAACCATCTGTGAGGATGGGCACGTAGCCCACTTCTAATAGGTGCCGAATAAACATGTTTTTAGATGGGAATCTTGTGCAATGCTGCAAATGCTCTCTCTGCCGCAGAAAGGTCAGGCATTGTGACAGTTTTGCCAAACATCTCTTTGCACTTCATGATACTTGTTGACACTTACACACCAGAAAGGAGGATTTTTCTTAACAGTGAAAGCAGGCACCTGTGCCTGCCCACAAGGCAAATACAATTGTAAGAGTGACCTTGAATAACAGAACTTGTCGGAAGAACAGCTTACAGAATTCCGCTAGCAATTCTCCATTATTAATCTAATTCTGGAGTGCATTAGTAAATTAAAGAACAGGGCACAGATTTCAAACTTTTCAGTGAAATTGGTAACTGGTAATGAAAACAGAAAGTGCTCCCTCCCACAGATTGTCATCTTTGGCTTTTGGTATTGTTTTTAGATGAAAGGGGGGCATTTATAAAGTTTTGCCATTTGTCACAAAGCTTAGTCACCTTTATTAGAGGCAGTTTAATGAGACTCTTAATTCAGCTCAGAAAAACAGGAACCTTTGGAAAATAACTCATTGATAACGTTAGTCTGAAGTTTTCTGCATTGTATTTTGTTACAGGGTTTTTTCCTTTTAAATTCCTTCCCAACTTTTATCACTTCTCAAGGAATTATTAGTAAAATATCATCTGTTGTAGTTGTCAGCACAGTTCAGTGTACCGATTTGCTGATAGGGTGGATTTAAAATGTAAGTTGTCATCACATCAAAGCCTATGAAGAAATGTTGTACTTCAAATAGAAATTTATATATATATTTTTTTTAAAAAAAAAAAAAAAAGCCGAAGTCACAGTGGATGGTCAGTATTCTTCACATAAGCAAAAAAAAAATCCAAAATAATGTATGTTTGAGCAGCCTTATATATAATTTCAACCATCTTTTGTTATTTCAGAGGAATGTCAGGGGAATTTATTTCATACTAATCTCCTTAGAATCTTAATAAAAATTCAAGTACTTCATTACCCAGAAATGATCTTTGGTGAAGTTACTCTGAAGAGTGCCATTTGAACCAATTATTTTTCTGTGAAATATTAACATCATAAGTCTTGCATCTGAGCTCCAGTTCCATTTTACTGTTGTCTCTATTGTACAAGAATATAAAATTTGTGAGGAGGATCAATGTCATAGCATAAAGTTAATCAAAATATAAATAATTCTCCTGCGATCATGCTACTCCCCACTGCATGTATGCAGATTTCACATGACTGAAGTACCAGAAGAAAGGATTAATTTGTCTAAATTGATTATCCTGAAAGGAACAACGGAACTCCCACAGTGATGCAACTGATGGAATAATTCAAATCCAACTTGCGCAGCTTTTGATTCATAAGTCTGAATGAAAGTAAAGAGAAAAATGAATTTACCTTGACCAAAGAAAAATGTTGTATTTTTTCCCAAATGATTACATTATTGAGTATTGAAAGAGGCGTCTGCATGTTTAGAGCATGAAAATGGATGATTTATTTCTGCCTTGACTGCCATTGAATTGTGATCCCTGGTTGTCTTTTCATAGCTGGAAGATAGTTATACAGGTGCTGCATGATCTGTTGTTATATTTCAACCAAGGACACGACTATGATGCAATTCAATCGGTACTATTAAACTTGAAAGAGTATAGTCAGAACCATTAGCCTGACCAGAAGGAATTATAACAGAGTATCTCTGCGTTGGTATTGAGTTGGAGTTAAGTATTGTCCTCAGTAATTAATACAAAATTATTGTTTTGTTTGCCTTCAGTTATGACAATGCTTTAAGTTCTTTGGGTACAGGAAGTAGAACTGAGGCAAATTTGCTTCAAAGAAGAGACTGGGCCAGCATAGAGGTCATAGGTGCTTTGTGTAACTTGGAAGGATAAAAGAAGCACAAAATACCTTTTTGCTGTGGAACGTGTCCTACAATAGTGCTTGATGGATGAAGAGAGTGGTCCTTGCAAACGACACTGAGCTGGAGTTTGAACATCTTTGGGCAGTTCTGGCCTTTGCCACTGATCTGCTGTGTATGTTTTGGCAGATTATATCTCTGATAGCCAAAGTATCCTTTCTTTATCCCTTTTTTCTCAGGAAATCACAGATAACAGGACAAGGAGTGTTTGTTAGTCTGTGCAGTATCTAGTATAATGTTTTCTCAGACTTAACTTAATCTTGTATGTTACTATAATTGCCTCATCCTCAACCATCCCATCCTAAAAAAAGTTTTGTAAATCTGCCTTATTTTTTGTTATTCAGCTTTGATTAGTTTCCACTGCCAGTACTGCATCATCCAAGGGCTTGAATTCAGAGAATGAGTTGGTATGAACAAAGAGTGCAGAAACACTGATCCACAAAAATTCAAGGTGCAAGTTATTAGCAATTGCAGTTACAAGCATTCTTGTATTTTTGTATGCGTAACTAAATTTTTAGTAAGAAGTGGTGTCAATATAATTGATTTTTAAGTACCGAGGTGCAACTAGAAATGTAATGAATGAAACATGACAGAAACTGACATTTAAACTTGATTTTTATTTGTCTTATCTCATCGGAGTGCTGGTGGTACGCTCTGCTGTAGCTCAGTCCACGTTCTGTTTAGTGGAAGCTTCTGCCTATGGCTTCTAAGAGAAAGATTTGTCCTTCCAAAAAAGTCTAGTCATACCTAAGATTGAGGCATAGACTTTGAGAGTCTCTTAAGTAAGTGCATGATCAGAGTTAAAGCCAAATTTCACTTAATGTTGCTGCTGTTTGCCTTCACTTTCATTAATTTCACCGCCACTCCATCATGGTTAGGAGCTCTGAATCATGATTTTCTTCAATCTCTAACACATTTTTTTCCCCAAGGAGATGCTACATTTAAAAGTTAATTAGTTTCCTTGCAAATGAATAAGTCGATAAAATTGAGTTATGATTATTAAAATCATAAAAGTGACAGTCTCACAGATCTGGACTATTTCTGAGCATGTATTCATCACATGCAAATTTCATCGGGATACAGATCATCTGCACTTCGTGTTCTGACAAGACAATATGCAAGGTCATTTTGGAGGGGAAAATAAGTGCCATGTTGACTGGTGTCAGCCTGCAGAGCTTTCTTACTATCTGACCTCTCTCTTTTTCTTTAATGCTTGTAATTCTCACTTGGATAATTTCTGAAGACCAGTTGAGTTACTTGCCTGAATAATGTGCTGGTAATAACGGGAAGGTAAATGCTCAAACCAGTAGTGAAAAACAGCTGGAAGTAGAATATCTGAAGGAAGGACAACAAGAATAGGAAACATACGAAGTTATCAAGAATGTATGTCAAATAAATTTGGTTTTTTTTTTTTGCTAAATGTTATTTGGTAATATGTTTGAAATTGCTAATTTTGGCAAAAAAAATCAGGAAATTCACAGTTCTATGTAGAAAAACATGTCACTCAGTGTATGTGTGCTACATTAATAGCATAAGTTAATAGCGTGTCAAGAGGCAGAGCTATTGTTCCTTACAGGGTTGCAATATTTAGACTTAACAATTGAGTGTAAGAATGGAGTGAGAATACAAGTTTTCTGTAAATGATATGAATACTGGCCCTTTCCTCTGCTACTGCATGAGAATTAAGTGATGCATTGAGTCTCTGTGTGAGATTAAGTTATTTTATTAAGGCAACAGGGCTTTTTAATGTTCAAAAAAAAAAAAAAAGGCGGTTTCCTTCCAAAAAACAAAACACAAATTCCAAAAGTTGATAGCATCACCAGTCTTTCAGTTCTAAGTTGTAACAGTCCAGGTACAATAAAACATATTCCTCTGCATGCATTAATACAGCCAAAAGCACTAGAAAATCTGACAATCCTTTTTTGTAATACTTTTGCATTACAGCACTACTGACTTTTTATTATTTCTAAAGGAAAACCGTATGGGGAATATTTATCTCAAGAACTTCGTAGCATAAGTTAAAAAAGTGAAAATTGTCTCATTTACAAATTGAATTGCGTTGTTTAATTTGTAACTGCCTAATACAGCATGTAACTTATTATGCATATGTAAGCAATTATAGTTTTGTTCTTTATTCATAAAAAAGGCAACAGTGTTATGTTCTTTCTAATGTTTTGGCTGGATGCTCTGCTGTACTTTATTTCTGTCTTCAATTTGGTGGCACGTTTCCCTGGAATTTCAGTGTCATCTCAACTGTCCAGACTTCCCTCAGGTCTGGGAAGCTGTTTCTTCAAAGACAGGCTCACTGGTGGGAATACTACATGGATTTTAAATGTTTTAGTGGCAGTCATTTTGAAGCAAAAGTGGTCAGGCTATTGATAGTACTACATATTTCCCAGCAGTTTTGCCTTGATCTTTAATGCCTCTCTCTCTCCAAGAGAGATTAAATTTGCCAAGTATTTATGTAGCTTATGTATCAAATTGCTATCTTTTTTAAAGCAACATTACATACTTAGATTGGGCAGTGTGTTCTTAAGTTTGGGTGCTGATAAATGTTTCTGAATACATGAATGAAGAGAAAACCTTGTAATATTGTACCTGCGTGGGCCACAGGGTAAAATCTGTGGATTAACAATATGTGGCAAAAGGAATTTAGGTTCTAATTATGCAACCATTTTAAAATGTGCATGCTTTGAATACAAGAAACTGAATCCAAATTTAAACTTGAGGTCGATCTAGCTCAGAAGTTTGGTGAGTGGCAATGTGAAATGCTTGATGTTTTGACAAGGGCTTTTACACCTGTCTGCTCCAGAAATGTTCTATTGACCAGAGCTCTCATCAGCATCCTTGTGGTTTTTGTTGCTGATTATTTTTCCTGAGCACTGCTGTATAAGAACAGAAAAATATATTGGAAGATAGGAACTGAATAAAATTAATGTAACGTTTAGTGTTTTCAGAATTAGAGAATCGATCCTGTGCTGAAGTAAATTCTAAAGAACAAGAGGAGAGGGCAGAATCTGTCACCTTCTACTCTGGTTTTGAAATGAAATGGCTTGATAGCCTTTGAAGCATTCAATCCCATGAATACAAAATGGTAGATTAGAATGTAGATAGCCAATTTTTCATGTGTAATTGAATGTCCATTTCATGCAAGACAAACGTTGTTTGCCTCTACACAGTGAGAGTACATGCTTTTAAGTGCTGTATCTGAGTAGATACTATTTTCTACATCTGTTGTTAAATTTTATTTAAAAAAAAAGTACAGAAGCAGGTTAATCATACACTGCAAATACAGAGATGCAAGGAATGTATGTGCATTCCTTTGTTGACATGGGACACTGCAATCATCAGTTTACTGGTGTCAGCATCATTTTCTGGAACATTGATAGCATTTTAAAAACAAGGCATGTGCGCACGTTCTGTGCATCTGCACAAGGAATGCAAGGCTCCCCAACCTGGTTCCAGGACATAGAATCATAGAATGGTTCAGGTTGGAAGGGACCTTAGAGATCATCTTGTTCCAACCCCCCTGCCATGGGCAAGGACACCTCCCACTAGACCAGGCTGACCAAAGCCCCATCCAGCCTGGCTTTGAATACTTCCAGGGAGGGGGCATCCACAACTTCTCTGGGCAACCTGTTCCAGTGTCTCACAACCCTCACAGTGAAGAATTTCTAAGAGTCAAGACCAGAAGTTAGCAATAATAGTAAGCCTTAAAAGTGCCTAAAAGTAACCAACAGTATCCAAGCGGGGATTTTAGGCTTGAAGATTTTGGAGTATATACTCATTTGAGCTATTTTTTAGTCACTTTATTTTTTTGTCCAATTTCCATTGCTAAAAATTGCTAAAAGTTATAAAAGTACATGCACTGAAGTCTGTGAAAGAAGAGAATCAAACATGAACTGATGATACTCTAGATCAATAACCAATAGTACTGTATTATTTGATTGTTTATATCTTAAGCCATTTTCATTTTTGTATAGAAAAGGCTATAGAAAACATGGCTTTTTTTTAAGTGTTAGAAAAGAAAAGCAATAATAAGGATATAGAGGATCATTCCTCAGCCGCATGGTAGTGTTGGGTAATCATTAAATCCAAATGATTTCTAATTGTGTGTTTCTTAAGGATATACTAAAGAATTATGTAACAGACGTGCCAAAAGAAACTAGACAAGTTGTAACTGTAATTTGGAGATAGGTAGTTAAATGGTATCAATTCCCAGCTATGCGAGTTAAATTAATGTAGAAGGGAAAACAAAGCATACACTTAAGGTTTTTGTTAAAATTTATTATATGTACATAAGTACAAACTTTATTCTCACCATAAACTGAATTACTGAGATTTATTCTTTATTGATTTTACTCTTTAAAATTTTACTCTTTGTTTGCAGTTTTATATTGACTAAGCAAGCAAGACAAGCAACAATCTTACAAGACCTCTAGCTCTTGTAGTAGTTTCAGTCTTAACCAGCATCGTCTTCATGCAGCATCATCTTAAGGAAGTGCTAGGACACTTTTCAACAGCAGTAAAAGTTTTTAATTTATGCTAAAGTTATGTTCAATATCACGAGTTACTCTTAGTATTTTTTGACTGTCTGAATCACTTCAGCTTTTAATGTGTGTATTACATTTCAAGCTGACATGTACGTAGAATCCTTAAGAATTTTCAGGAATATTTTTAAAAAATTGTTTTCAGATATTTCATCTTTAGATTAACTGTTATACTATTACTTATTCTAACTGAATTTCTTTATAATGGAATATTTTTTTAACCTACCGAAATATAACCTAGCATTTTTGTTTTTCACATGTATTGTTATGTGTGTGTCTTGATGCTATATAGAAATTAAAGTTCAAGTCTGTCTGCAGCATGCTTGTATATCCTCACGTGCACGTGATAGAAACATGTTTATCACCCATTAATTGATAGTATTGTTATATTGTACAACAGCTAAAGAATATTAGTTGAATCTGGTAGGAGATGAGTTCAAAGTAAACCAAAGGAAGGGCAGTTTTTAATGAAATGGATCAGCTGTAGGATATAGCAGGCTATTCTGTGTGTACTAATAGCATAGATGAGTTCAAGGTAAGACTGGAAAATTCATTCAAAAATGCATAAAAGCTACGTGCATCAGAAAGTGCCTTTAATAAACATGATTATAGTCTAGAAGAGCCATGGAGGAAGTATATCCTTTGCAGGTCAAGTTACAAAGCCAAAACCTGTAAACAAAACAAATAAAAGCAGCTGAAATTAAATTTTGTTTAGGTAGAGCATGACCAAGAACAACAGATACCATAAAAAGAATAATAAGTAAAATGTTCTAAATTACCATTTTAAAACAATGTCTGTGCACCTGTATTGCTTTTTCTTGTCCATGAGATCCCAACAACCTACATCTTCACTGTGATTGTACTTGTAAAGCATGTTCAGGCTTAATAAGTACAATGCTTCTTATGGGAAAAAAAAAAAAAATGATGCAGCTATTATGAAAATACTCTTTAAGTAATACAACTCTGAGTTAATTTGAAGAAAAGTTTTAATCCTCTTTGGGCACTTGCTGGCAAAAAGGTGTTTTTTCTGGAAGCTGTGGCAAAAGGAAGCTTTGGGTCATTTTATTCTACTTTAAACGTTGCAGTAACATCTCGGACTTGAAAACAGATATATATCATTGTAAGTGCTGTTTTGATGTTTTTAGAATACATTTGGCATTAGAATCAATTTCAGTGAGGAAGGCTTTTATCTTGTAATACCCACTTGGTGCCTTAACGAGGCTTGACAGGATCCTGCTGAAAACTTTTAGGAGAACTGCTCCAGGCAAATGTTTCATGGTGCATTGCTTCACCATATATTATTGGGGATTTGATGGCCTCAGCCACTGGAAAAACACTGGACTCAGAATCAGAAATATAGCCAATTTACAAAAAAAAGTTTAAAAATAAAAATAAGGTAAAAGGCCTTTCTGCCGCAAAGTTCTTCACATCATGCTAAAAATTTTCCTGACTCAATCCTAGCAAAGATGTTTAAATAGAACAAGGAATTATTTTTGATTGCTAAATACGTGAAACAGTAAAAAAAAAAAAAAAAAAAATCTGTAGAAGATACTTCTGTTTTTCACTTGTGTATGTGCTTATTTATGTGTTCAGGAGTTTGCTGAAATGTAGACCTGAGCTCAGAGACCTACTTTCAGCTAAGCTTCCTTCCAGTAGAGAAGAACAGTTCTTACATGGCTATTAGTAGCCAATCACTTTCTATTTAATTTGCTATTATTAAAGTCTTATGCCTTGAATGTTGTTGAACATGTTCTAATTTTGAATAAAGCTGAATGGAAAGTTGTGTTTACAGTGAAGTTAGTTGCAGACTCCATGCAGAAATAAGTCTATAAGGCAAAATCTCTATAGGTTGGCAGACTGCGGGACTGGGGAGCTGCTGGTGCCTGCTGGCTGGGGGCCTGCTTTTGTCACGCTTGTGCCTGCTCTGCCATTGAGTCATGCATGGCTTACTGAGCACAAAAAGTAATAAAACAAAAGGACAGATGCTAATATGCTTGAGATTTAGCGTCCTGTTGTACTGCGTACATGCTTAAATCCAGTGTATTGAAATTATATGATTACAAAATCTTAGTTGGCCTTCCAGCTTCTTGAATCTCTCTGGCATTAAACTGCCTCACTATATTACCACATGAGGGACTTAACTGGCATGGCTGGACTCTGCCAATTCCCTCATTTATCTGTCTGTGTACAACCTATGTCATATTGACTCTGCCAACTCATAGTCACGGGGCTTGGCAGAGCAAGGAGGCCAATGCCAGCCCCAGCAGGGTGTTGTGTGGCCTGGATTGAAATGTGAGACGTTGTGGACATTCATTTCAAGATCAAGGCCCATGTTGATCACTTTCCAAAAGTCAAAAATAATTTCACATTTTTGGAGTGAGTTCTAACACGAAGCTTATTTCAGGGCAAGACAAGATATGGAGAAGTTTTATATTTCTATACATTTGTGCTGGTATCATTGTTTTGTTTTGCCTAAAGTTTTTACAGTTTGCCTCAGCTATCTAATTGTTTTTCAGCAGTAACTTCAGTAAACACCGGGGATTCTCTTTGTGTTGTGTTGACCCAGTCCAAACACCAGAGTAACCTACTAACCAGCTCTTCTGGTTTTATTATTAAAAGTGAATCAGTGAAACGTTAACAAGGTAAGGTCCATGCAGCATCTGTTTTCACTGCCAGTGATATGGACTGATTGTTTCCAAACCTGGGTGCATGTTGTGGTTCTTTTTTACTTCCTCTCACCCCATGCTTCTTATAACTATTTTTCTAGACTTCTTGATTTTTTTTTTCCTGAATATGGTGAGCTGTTCATGTTGCTTTCAGATTTCTTCAACGTTTTTGGTTCACACCAACAAATTGATATACAGCTTACAGAAACTTATTCCTTCTTCACTTCTAAATGTGAACTGACAAATCATATGGTAAACAGCTTGCAGATCTTGCCTCATAAGCATTGTGGATTGGTTTCTTTTTGTACTTGTACTGAATGCTCCTGAACTAACACCATAGTTTTAAGCTTTCTTAAATTAACGCTATTCAAATCTCACTTGAACAATTATGTGAGTTATAATCATATGAGTGACTAATGATCGTTTATAAAGCATGTTAATTAGAAATGTTGCTGATGCTAAATGAAAGAGTTTCTAGATTTTTCAAGTTGAAGTCAAATTAAGTACTTGAATTAGTCAAAATAATTGTCTAATTTGGACAATAGATTCTTGGTTTTGGTAACTGCCTTCCACAAGTGTCTTCACTGGTAGACAAAGGAGAGTGATTTCTAACTATTTGTTATAAACGTTATTTTGACATGTCTGTTGAACATCAGTGGATTAAATCTAATTGAATGTCGATTGCCTAGCAGATTTGTAATGGATTACAAAGAAGGATTCATTGGCTTATATGTACAGCTTCTAATACTAGTACTTAAAATTCAGCCTCCTCATAATTTAATTATTCTGCTTAGCATATTAGTCAGCAATTAATTGCAAGAACTTGCCTATTACCTATCATAAACATGGTTTTCTAGAACAAGAAAGTTTTTTTTTTTTTTATCTAGCTGGGAGAAGGGAAAAATGTATTTCAGTTATGACCAACTTCTATCCTACTGTTAAATACTTTTAAATGTGGTATTGCAATAATGACGAGACCAGATGAGCAAGGATTTCACTTTTTTTTTCATCTCACTGCAATGTGTGACTGAACTTCGTGAAGAAAAGCTGCTTTCCCTTTGATTAACTCTTGATTTATATTATGCTGTTTCCAACAAAATCTTAACAGCAGCCTTTTGGCACAAAATTTCATGGCCTTGTTGACCTTTGACCATATAGACTGTGCAAGTGTTACTAGCAAATCCTGAAGTAATTTTCCAGGGTGTAAAAAAAATCTTCTGGAGGACTTTGAGAGTTCTTTTTTGTGCAGAAAAGGTGGAAATACTGAGGCATCAAATGGAACAGGAAGGGGAGTCAACGCCTACAGTTTGTTACCTGGAGTGAGACCACTGTATTTGGGGACATGGGAGGAGAGCACCTAGCCCTCCTGCCTTAGTAGCCAGAGTACCTTGTTACAGACTTGCCCACATTTTTCTGTCACTGGACATCTCCCCTGCAGTTTCCTTCAAGAGTCAGTGCTGAAAATTGGAAGTATCGCATCATGGTGCTGGGGAGTCACCTTTACTGAGCTTTGAAATAAAATAATAATTGTCAGGAACTGATAGTTGTAACAAGAAAGTTTGTCAGCATGGTATTCAGTATGAATTCTAGTTCACCATGAGCTTCTTGCCTGCATTCTAGTTTGGAAAATAAATTCTGCTGCACAGTTCTCTTCAGGAGTAACAGTTTCTCCAGCTCTTGATGTAGATATTCTGATTTTTTCAGCTGTAGAGTAAGCAGTAGCAGCAGACTGCTCATTGACCTTGGAAAAGCAGTCTCCTAATGTTTCGCTCTCTCTATCAATTGTTCTTTAAAGAAAATCCTTGATTTTATTACATGGGTATTAATGGATCCTGGAAATAGAAATAACTTTATTTTAGTGATTACCACTCCTTTCCTTTGTAGTTCATAACTTTATACAGCACTGTGAAATTGTATTTCAGCAGCTGGCAGAAACCTGCATCCCCCAAAGTATTGCAGGGTAACAAAACTGATGTTGTTCATACAGAGCTCCGTGGATTTAGGTGGTATTCTGTAGGAGGAGCTTGAATAAAGAATTTCCCTGAATGTACAAGGATGCTGGGGAATACAATCGAATATAAAAGATCCACATCAGAAAGCAAACATTAGATCTGTGTAGTTATTTCTCAGACAAGGCTTAATGATCTCAAGAAAAAAATCACCTGGTTTAACTTTGAGAAGTGATTTCATTATTAGTTTTGGATAGTGACTTTTTTTTGATATAGCCTCTTTTACAGTGTCTCTTGCTTCTCATGTTTCTATTGTAGCTTGTAATGTCCCCAGTGCTTAAACTCTTTAAAGAGTTTATTCTGTCACAGTTTTAGGAAGAAATAGGACTTAGACAGATATAAAATATCATCAGAATATTTTCTGGTAGCAGGGTGGAAGATGACAATGCCTTCATCTCTTGGCCGTTTGCTGTAACACGGGCACTTGTCTTTCTGATGTGCAGCTGCGGCAGTTTCTCAGAGAGTCCACACACATCAAGTGAATAGCCAGTGAAGGGGAGGAGGCCATTATCCCTCTTCTCAGGGCTGCTAATGACTTCAGCTCGGTGTCACAGTGGCTTTTGGTTGCATTATAATGCTGTGGTAGGAAAAGGCTTTTCCTCTGGGATCTTTGCGCTCTCTAGGTCCAGGCTAGCGAATAAGGCAACAGAGGGCATAAGTGGAGTTAAAAATTTAGGTTCCTTTTGTGTTAGAGAGTCTGCTGGATTGAGCGTGGTTTGCAAGAGAAAATGACTGAAGTTGCTGGATTGTGACAATTTGCTGGGAGAGGGGACAAAAGAACATTCCTTAGAGAAAAGGCTGCAATATTTCATTGCTTGTAGTAAATCTGTGAAGGTGAACGTTTGCTTGACCCTTTGTCACATCAGTCAACCATATAATGACTTTCAGAGAAAGTCTGGTGGTTGGGAAGCCGCAGCTATTACTGCTATTTCACTGTTGGTAACGAATTGCAACCAGAAGCTGCTAAGTTGCCTCTCTGAGTGTGTAAATATGGGGTCTGCATGACATCTTTGTGCTGATTCATCCAAAGAAAGCTGCCAGCTTCAGATAGCTTAGCAGTTTAGCAGGAAGTAGTTCCTACAGGGAACAAATACAAAGTTAAAATAAAAATATTGGGTTGTTCCATTTTTCTCCTTTGTCAGACTTTGTAAAACAAACAAGTGATGCGATATGTGGTATCTCCATGCCTGCTTGTATTATTTGACTTCGTATGAATTGGTATTATTAGGTTTCGTTCTGCCTGCTGGTAGTTTTGAACTTCATGGTCTAATGGAAAAGGACGACAGGAGGTCTCCCTCTGCCACTCTGCTGGTGCATTTGCTTAGTAGAAGCAGCCCTGTTGGACAAAGAGCCCAACAGTGAAAACATCAATGTTCTCTCAAGAACCTCTGTTTTGGGCTATATCAATGAATACTTCGTTGGTGAAGTGCTAATGGATGTCTGGAAATACAGAACATGCACTTTTGTGCACGTGGTGGGCTTTACAGCTAACTTTGTAAAAGTAAATTTTGATGTTATTAGCGGTGTTATTAGAAAACTTGCTTTTTGCTGCCTTTTATTGATACTTTTCTAAGTACAAGTCTGAAAATGAGCGGGTCTTGGATGCTGTTTGACTAGAGTGTAAATGTTGTCTCCTCAAACAGTGGCCCCTATTTATTTTATGATGGAAATGCGTGTGACCAGTACATCTTATTTAAAGTATAAATTGTATATATTGTGGGTCTTTTTATTTCTTCCATGCTGGTAGATTCTTTAAGGGAGTGATTTAATGAAAACTTCCTCAGATGTGTGGTGCCTTGTTTTGTTACTTGTTAGTCTCCTGTTAGATAGAGGTTTATGACATTGCTTTCATGTGCTGGCTGAGCCTACTATTTACCAAATCCCCTGTAATCAATTAGGTTCAAGAGGCTAGCACCTGAACTAAAAATCTGGTGGATCTTTGTTTCAACACGTTGACCCTTGTGTCCTTGTTTTTGGATACATCCTTGTTTGTTAACAACTAACTGGACCCTTTGAATCAAATTTCCTGAGTGCAAAATTTTGGCAAATCTTTCCTAGTCATTGGAGAATAAAGAAGAAACTGTATTTGTGTCTGTCCCTCTCAGTTTCTTATGAATAAAATCCTAGTAAGTCTCAGCTAAGTACACTAATTCACTCCGACCCTTCTGAGAGAGTGTTTCATGTCAAACAGAATAAGAGATGCACCAGACTCTTAATTTGAGGTCTAAGTTCAGCACAAGAATTCACCTCTCATCCTTTCATATGTGAAATTGAAGGTTCCCCGTTGGCTTTACAGAGTCCTTACCTCAACAGCTGGACACTTGGACATGGTGCTCAAGCTGTGGGTATGTTCTTACCAAGGATTCCTCCTGAGGCCCGTTAGTCTGGAGAGACTGAGATGGAGAGTATGCCTGCAGTGGATTTGTACACAGCTCTCCTGGCACTTACAGAAATAGCCGAGGTATTCAATGTGACAGGGTCCTTTCCGTGGTAATGAGCATTTTTATCCAGAGGTCCTGTACCTCAGAGGTTGCAGAGCACTTGCAAAAACTCTGGTTTGATAAAGATTTTGTAGTGAGCAATAAAGTAAAAGTAGTTAATGTAGTTATTTGCAAGTACCATAGAATTGTTCAGCGGTCAAGAAGAGCTGCAACTGGAGGCCTGTACATGGAAAAATGTTTTGTGCCAAGTGTTTTATGAACATCAATGTAGAAGATGAATAGGTGCATTGCTCAATATTGTGATTATACATTTAATGAACGAAGAAAGATTTTTTTTTTAATCTATTCACTGTAACGAAATAGCATAAATGAAACATTTTCCAGTGTACTTGTACCTTCTGTGAAATTTTTAGGTGATTGTTGCCAACATTTCTCTGTTCAATCAGTTTTATTTTCATATCTGATCTAAATCAAAAGCCCGCACGAGGCTGGGAAGGCTAACTTCTCACAAAAGAAATTGCTGTTTGCCAGCTCTGATATTACTACAACAAAGATATGCTTTCAAAGCATTGTGCAGATCCATGATTTTTCCTTGGGTTCTGGTACTCACTGACACCTTCATGGATTGTTATAGACAGTGATGTTGTTTCAAATAGAGCTTCATACATACATATTTTACTTTTAGATTGAAATGCTCTGTGCTTTTTCCATCTCATTCCTTACTGCCATAGACTTAGTAGGCACTCAGCTAAAAGATAAAAGCAAGTCTTGTTGCACTGCCACTGGGCAAGACAACCTTCAGCAATGTCCATGGAATTTCTACCTTATCACAAGTACCATGCAAATACAAAACACAAGTAAAATCATGACATCTAGCTTTCCTTCAGCCCTTCCCATTTTCTAAAATGTAGAGCATAGTCTAAAAGTCTTCATGTCTTTCTTCTTTTTTTTCTGTGAGAAAAAAATCTCACAGAGAAAGTTCCAGGACTGGAATCAAGGATCCAAGAACGGTATCACAGAAGCTTTCATGACCTTTCAAGAATTAATGGGTAAACCTGGTTTATTTTCTTCAGCCTAAAAATGCACAAAAATCTAATACAGATTGCAATGCATTACTTGTTCAGCACCATTCCTGACTGGTTTTTGTAAGAGTACTTTTGAGATTGGCATTCTGTCCAAAACAAATTCTGCGCTTGTGATCTAAGGTACAGGTACATAAGATCAAAAATTTATGTGCATGCTCAATTGGAAAATTGAAACAAAAAATGAAGTGGATTAAAATATATATGGATATTATCAACTCTCCTTTCTTTAAAAGATTATTACTGTGGATATTTTTTCCATGGAATTTTAATTTAGTGGTTTTTATTTTGAAAATGTGTACTGATACTTACCAAAGTAAAACAATTGACTGTAGCAAGTTATGTTTCCCAAAAAGAAAGGAAACATTCTCTTCTCAAATAACATTTTCTAAACTTTTAGTAGTGGTGACATTTGGCTGGCAGTTATTTCCCTTTCACTATGCCATGTTGAGAAAATAGCTGTCCTGCACTAGATTCATTGGCAGATGTAAGAGTATGTTTAGAAGGACCTAGAAACATAGTACAAGGAGTATATTGTCTCATGTTAAGATGTATTGGTTCCATGTTAACTAGCAACACAAAAAAATCACAATACAAGGAAATACCATGAAGGATATTTTATATAATATTTTATAATATATTTAAAATATGTTAATGATTGAAACTTATCATATGAATCATCCCTTCTGTGATTAATTTTTTACCCCTAGAAATTACATCATTTTTATAGATCATGAAGTACTCGCTTTCCTTTGTCCTTTTGTCCTTTGTGTCTTACTGCATATCTGAAATGGAACTGAAATAATTTTCTTCTGGACTCATACTACCGTTATTACTTTTCCCTCATATGTGATTTTGACAAGGTATTCAATACATGTGATGTGGGTTATTTAAAATTCCACAATTGTGCCTGATAGCATACTTGTTATCTCAATGCTAACTTCTTTGTTCTTTTTCAAACGTGGTGGTGTTTTCTGCAAAGCCACAGCCTACTGCATTTGTCTCATGTTATATATACAAATAATAGCTTATGAAGCTTTAAGAAAATGTAGATGAAGGCAGTGCTTATAACTGAAAGAGCATCTTTTTTCCTGAATGTTCTATCATAAAACATACTCATATGTTTCATGCAATTACCTAACGTAGCAAAATACAATTTAGTCAAAGATAAAGTTTTGAGAAGTTGTAGTCAAGAGGATTATTTGAAGTTATTAAATGAATAAAATCTAATGCTGTGATGGAAAATGTTTGGGGGAAAAGTTCAGCAAGGTGTGAAGAACTCAGTAATTAGAGGATTGGTTCAACAATAAAACATCAGAATTTGATCTGAGTTTTAATAACTGCGTAAGGAAACAGGAGACTATGGGTAATTATTTGAAATACCTCTTTTTTTCCCCACTCAAGGAGGCAAATATTAAAAGAGTATCAAAACAAAAATTAACTTCCATTATCCTTCATCTTTAAGAGATTAACAGTATAATGAGCATAAATGATGAAATCTGAACTATTGTTCTCATTTAACTCTATTAGGAAATACCATTAATTAAATGAATATATTCTACTAAAACTAATGAATGTAAATGATAGTTTTATGAAGTCAGTGGAAGTATACAGAATGCTTTTTGACTAATTAACAGATTGCAAGAATGAGGATTCTGTGCAGGGCCATTTATTGAGTCTTGGATGTTGTGTTGTAACTGCGTAGTTTCTTATAATTAGAAGTTTAAAGACTACATATTACTTAATGTGGGTCAGTGCACACTTACCATGTGAGGTGTGTGTCATTATTGCTGGCTAGCCAGAATTCAAAGTACTTGAGTCCATTGAAGTGTGAAGGCTTTTATTCTTTGCGCAGTTATTCTTTTCTTGGAACAACACCGAAGGGTGAGGTGTGTGGTTTTTCTTTTAAATATTAATAAGGATTCTCAAAATGTTTAACAGTATTTGAAGAATTGAATGTTTTGTTTTATTTGATGTAAGCAGATGTCCATCCTACTTTATGAACTTAAAACATAGTAACTCCTGTAGATTAGAATTTCTTGGCCTAACTTCAGGTGCATGCCTTTTTAACCGTTCCTCAGATGACTTTAATGGCGGAAGGTCTCGATGAGGCAACTTTATTTGGACTCTATTCTCACACACAGGAAGGGAGTAAATGAGAAGATGGTTTATTTGTGTACACAGAGAGGTTTCCGATTTCCAAAATTATAAATACTAACTATAGCAATCCAGTATTACCCTTAGTTCCACTCCAAATAGAATGAACGTTTTAGGGTCTTTTTGTTGGTTTGTGTGTGCGCGCGCACGTGTGGCTTTGTTTTTTTGAGTCTTGAAGGAAAATTGTTCTTAGAACAGCTACGAAGTAATGTCTTTTTTACTTCCAGTTGCGTGGACGCATATATCTCCAATCAGTACAAATCTGTGTGACAGTGGGCAGTTTTCGTCCTCTATACGGTAGTTCTAAGGGAAAGTTCAGAATTCCAGAATCCTTCAGCTATAGAGTTGCATTAGCAGAAGGAAAATAAATAAATAAAAGATTTATGTGGAAGAGATGAGGACCTGATAGTAAACTAATAGTGTGATATCCTTACTTACTGTCTGCCTCGTTTTTTAAATTTTCAGTCCTTATTCTAGAAAAATGCCCTTATTTCCCCACTGTTACAAGCAATTTCCATTGAAGTCTTAGTATTATTTATGTGCCTGAAATTGAACCTCTGCTTAAAGAATTTCTCGGTCAAGGGTCAAGATCAAAGATACAAACAATTTGTTCATTGTAGTTACGTCTTATCCTTTTCCCCTCTGTTCACTAGAATTTGATATAAATAATTTTGCTGAAACTAATTATGGAGCTATTAGTGTTCAGATGGAAACAAATATATTTCTACTTTGAAAACTGCAGTTAGTGTCTTTGATAGTCACAGGGATTGAGAGGAGCTTGTATTGTGGGATTCCCATGACCCAGAGGGAAGGAGGTGCCTAGCTCTGTAGCATTAAGCCTACCTATGTGCTTGTGAGTGGCTTTGTGCATTGATATCCTTGTGCTTTTACTGATTTCTTTCCCCATGGTGGCAAAGGAGTAGATCTGTGTATCTGATTGACTACAGAGTTCATGTCTCAAAAACTCGGGGCAGTACCGTATCTGAATGGTATGGTCTGATCTGGTTTTGCCTTGAGCAGTCCCAGTGTGTGGACTGTGACTCCAGCCTAGTGTGTAGTGTTTGTACTTAGTCCTTGTTTGAGTATGCTATTTTAAACAGCTTTATACGTTTATGTAAGTACCCCAGACTGGACTTAAAAATGTGCTTGTGTGTTTGGGTGCAGATTCCTTTCTGTATTTACCTATGTTCTAAAGATTTGCAATGTACGCCATTCTTTTATGGTATAGGGCTGTAATGGTAAAGAGTGAAGCTCAAGACAATCCTGAAAAAAGTTTTGTTAGAAAGTTCGTCAGCTCCTTTTGTTGTAAATATGGATGGAGGTCCATGCAGCATAATCATCAACACTTTTATCATCTTTATGGTTTCTCTGTAAGAGACTAATAAGACAGAGTAATGTTTGAAATAAGGAGAAATTTTCACTTATTACTTTTATGAGCATTTTATGTCTTCTTTTCATTGCTGAGTTTGAATAGTCTGAACAATGTAATTTATAACAATAGGCTAGAATGACTAAATGATTGGCTGGCCAGCTTGCAGGCTCTGAATTTCTGCTATTCAGAGATGACAGAATTCTCCAAATCTGTTTCTTTGCTTCATGTGCTTTCATAAAGACACCTTCCATTACCACAATGATGGTTTTGTAGAAGTAATTTGGAAACCTTTTTTTTCTGAAAATCATACTTAAAATATGATGTCATTTCTATCTCAACTATCTTTTGAATTTACTTTTCATTTTACTGATTTATTTCAATGTCTATTAAATGCCAGTATGTTACAATTGTTTTGAGGGAGGTCCATATATGTGTGCGTGTATATGCATATTACATGTGAATGCATAATCTCCTTCTTCAAGATTGCAGTGAGCGTCACTGAGAAGAATCTGTCAGATGTCCACAGTACCTTTGACTAAATTTAGTCTTCCAATTAAATGTAGCCCTCTTTATTCTGCTTGGGAAGCATGCTTTCTTCCTTAAAGCAATAAATTTAAGCTATGCTGCACAGGGGTGTATGAGATACTGTAAACTGTTCAGTGAGCAGTCAGAGTCTTGAAATTTGTCCTTTTTTTCCTTTTCAAAAGTTCTAAATTTTAGCTTCTCCTAGTAAGGATGGCAAGCATTCACTGACTTAATGCATAGGCATATCAGTTTTGGACTGTGGGCATTACTCTGATGTGAAGAACACTTGCAGCATGCAGATGTCCTAGCGACTAAAAGGAGGAGTCCATTCTTCTCAGCATAACAATAGTGGAAGTGCTGTCGCTATTCATGGCAGCACTTCTAAAGCTGTTAGAAATACTGTCTCATTGGAATAATAATCCAAGACTTGCAAAAACCTTCTTTGCTAGAGACTTTCGCCTAGCATATTGAGGCAGTTCACCACTGAAACTCCTGTACAGTGAGAAATTGACTGGGAGAGTAGTCAAGGGACTGTCCTGAGCAAAGGCTGACTTGCAGTTCTTAATACCGGTAAACTGAATAGATGATCCCGCTGGTAGACATTTTAGCTTAGACTTAATTTCCTTTAATGATTTACGTGATGTTATCCAGCAGAAATGACGTTATCAGAATCTCTGAACTCTTAGGACTGTCTGAACAGGCGATCTGCTCTTTCTTTGCCTGGTGAGTGGGTATTTGGGGTGCCAAGCATTACCTTGCATTTTGTCAGTTTTACTGCTTGTGGGTCCCTGTGGAAAACATAAATCAGTAAATGTCACCTATTCAAACAGACACAAAAATGTGTGAAGCAAAGAACAAGTTGAAGTAATCAATTCCTGTTTTCAATAAATTTTCTTGTTTTATTGTCTCCCAAATTCATTTGCTTCCTATCTTCTTTACTTTATTCCTTAACAGCTGGGATTTTTTTCATTGTTTTCTACTGGTGTAACAGTTATTCCAGAGTATCACAGAGAAGCTGAACAGTACAAATGTTCTTTTAGCTTCTAATCTGATTAATAATTAATGCAGGTAATATAAGGTAATTAACATAATCAAAATAATTCAAGTGAGATCTTTGGCTTTAACCCAGATAAATTTCCAAGTAAATAAGGAGACAAATACTATTAAAGCATTTGTGCTGACTTGAATATCTGTAGTTCTATAGCTCTTAAACAACCATGTGATGATAATCCTAGTAGCTTTGACTATGTGATGAATGGTCACCGTTAAATCTCTTCTTTCTTGATGCTTTGGGTCAGTTACGTCTCTCGTTAGTCAGTCTCATTAGTAGGTATTGGGATGCACCACCAGGCAGGATCACTGGGGTACAGTTTCTGGATGTCACTCAGCCACTTTTTTGGATGCTTTTATCATAAGTCTGTTTGGTACTTTGCATCAGACATCTGGGTGATGAGCCTGGGACATGAATCAAAAAACACAGAGAACTTTTCATTGGGGTAGCAGATAGATCCTTGATTTTTCAGCTTGGATTTCTGTCATACCCTGTAAGCCTGAATTTAAATGACAGTGAAAATTATTGGGTGAGTGTCACTTATCAAATCACATATGTTATCGATATTGTCAGACAGAAGATAATTTCAGTGAAGTATCTTTGTTCCTAGTGAACAGCTATATGAGTGTTAGTTAAATTCTACATAGTGCATTCACTTGTAAAGGGAAAGTAGCTTGTGATGTGGGAATCATGATAGATCTCTGATCAGCTCAGGTGGGCAGATGTTACCTGACATCTGTCACATGTGACAAAGACTACAGCTGTCTTTCTCCTGTGTCAGGTCCTTTAGCACATTCACGTGACAAGTTCATTGGTGCATCAGGAAGTGAGTTCCTTTGCCCAGCCTGCAGAGCAGGGCAGGTCCCTGAGTTCATACTGCATAAACGGGCCTTGGTGGCATGCGGTAAGCTGCTGGAAATAACGGACTAAAGGGGAGAAATTTCAGCAGGGAAATAAGCTGGTGTAGAAACTTTTCGGTAGTTTCAGGTATTTTGTTCCTGTCATCTTCTATATGTCAGCCATAGAATATGAGGAATTCCTTCCACATAAATACTGTCATTTCACTCAATTTAAACTGAAGTATTTAGCACTGTGCATATTTGCAGTAAAATTGAGGTGTTCTTAATGCAATTTGAGCATTCCAATATAGAGAGAGGGATGGGTTGTAGAAATGTTTCTTCTCTTATTAAATTTTTCAGTTGTAATATTCTGGAATTATACACAAGCTGCTTGAAAGAATAGAGAAAGTTATAAAAGTAATTTAGAGGAAATTTTTAGAGGATTGCTTTGCAGTCTCACTTATGTTGCTTACAGAAGACCAAGCCTTTGTGAATTGAGATATTAGTGCTTATATGTCTATGCAGTCTAGAGTGGGGAATGACGAGGAAAAAGTAGTGGAAAAGAGCATAGAAACATTTCTGCAAATTCCCTACTTCTAATTTCCTCTGGTAGTACAGCTGATGTGCAGAATTTGAAGAAAATAGGTGTGCAGTTCAGGTAAGGGAGAGCAGAATGGTGGAAGGTGGATTTTATTTCCAGTTGTGGATAGTGCATCCCTCTGTAAATTCACTTCTTTATACAAAAACGTTTATGCACAATGCATAGACTGATCTGTTGCCGAAGGCAGTATGCGTCTTCATGTGCAAAGCAATCAGAAGCACACAATGGATGCATCCTGTTGGAGGAGTGTTCCCATTTTATTTTGACACGTATGCATTTGTGTGCATATGTCCATATTCCTTTCAAGTATATTTAAAATATGAACTAGATTCTTACAACTGAAACTTCCATTAATTTTTCTTTCATAGAGAGATGATGGATAGAGCTCCCCCATTTAATTTATGGGGGAACTTTAACCTAACAGATCCACATATTCAACACTTCTAGGAGCCTGATTCTCCTCTGATGTAGTTGTTAGAATTCTGCTGAGTCTGTGGAGCTACAGCAATGTTTATTTATCAGCTATAAATAGGCTATACAGTGGAACTTCTTTTCCTGAGGATTTTTGTGCCATTTTCCATCAGTTTTTCTTCTGTTTAGCCAATATGAAATCACATTCTGACATGTTTACAACCGACAATTTCATTTTATTTTAGAATTTTCTATAAAGCCTGGTTATGCTTTAGATATCATTTAGGTATTCCCAATCAAGCCTATCTCAATTTTTTCTGTTCCTTTATGCCAAGTGAAGCCTCTTGTGATGTATTGTTATCTTTTATTATTACTATTATTATTATTTCATCATTAGCATTTATCCAAATTTAGCTTATTGTACCTGAGAAAAAGAATTCTGCCTTATTATTGAGGATGTCTGAGCAAAATTTTTTGCATCTTTTGTCAAAATTCTATTTTATGACTATTTGACCTGATCCTCCATTAACTGAGTGAACTGCCTTGGTTTGTACACACTGACGTTCAACAGAAAAATGCATTTTTTTTTCAAGAGATTTTACAGTCAAGGTTTAAAATTTCCTTTCTGTCCTCTCTTACTGAAGTAAATGAACGTTGCATTTACCAAGTTTTTCATTTTCTCAGTGTTCTTCATGAACTGCTGGTTTCTTTGGCTTTTGAAACACTTCAGATATGTTTCTCCTGTATGGCTATACCATTAGAAAAGTCTTCAAAAATCAGTAAAAGAGAGGTCAGTGAAAGAGGCAAAACCTCTTGAATATAAATATTAAATTTAGTTCAGTTGATTTACTGTAAACCACCAAAGAAAAATGTGTCATTCGTTGCATTTGCCCTGTAAGGAGATAGAAGGGGATAGGTCCCAAGAAAGCCATCTACAGAGAGAGTAGATGGGAGCAAACTGGGCTTACACTCAGAAAAGGTGAACTGTTAATACTTAGGAAAACTGTGCTGTTTTCCAAAGTCCGTGAATGAGAAAGCCTTGCTTGTGTTGAGCCTGCCTGGTGCTTGTTTGCTGCCTGCCTCTGCAAGCTTGCTGTGACATGAGCATCGGCAGTAGAGCACCTCTGTCTGTGAATAGGACAGCTTATAGCATGAAAATACAAAATAAAAGATGTAAATATTTTTATTCACATACTTCCCATCTATAACTGGGAAATAAAATGCTGTACTGTTGATATTCTGTACAGGAACATCTCACGGCAATGGAGTCCACCTTCTATTTTTTGGAATTATAAGTTCAGAAATGATCTGGAAACCTATGCCAGATCTGAAAAAAAAAAAAAGCTTTCAAAGGAAAGGGGGAGAAAACAAACTAAAAACCACAAACCCACAGTAACAAATCTTTTAAAAAGTATTCCAAGTAAACACAGGTAATTGAAAGAAGTTAACATTGATTTTTTTTATTTTTTTTTTGGTGCTTCTACCAAGCAAAATCATAAAACAATAATGAAAAATGCTGGTATTTTCTATCTAAAATAAGAATATTTATTTGCTCCTAGCTATCTCTTGAAGAATTTGGATACTGCTGCACTTGTTGCTATGTTGAACTCTCCCAGGCCCTGGGGCTTTTTGCTGCTTCACTTTCTTTGAGAGCAAGTCTTGAATAACTAAAGATTCAGCAATATAGAGGGAAAAAAGCACAGAAAACTGCAAGTAAACATACGTGTCAGATTGCGTATAGTTTGCATTTTCCCAGAGGCCATCAAGGACAGGCTATTTTCAGTTTCCGTTACAGAAAACAAGAGCGTACCATACGTTCTCTCAAGCAAAAGATCCTCCTCTGAGCCACTCGAGTCACAGCTGCCAGCCCATCCTGCTGTTTTCCTGTGTTGCCTGCTCTCCAGAGGGAATGTGTTTGTCCTCCTAAAGTGAAACAGACACATGGCTCTCCCGCTGGGACTCTATTTCCATACTGCCCTATATTGTCTTTGTTTCAGCTGCTGCTCTGTTAAAGACAAAGCCGGCCTACTGTGAAGCAGGTGCTCTGTTCTCAACAGCACCTGTCCCATGGGACTGCCATCTTGGCAAGTATAGTGCTCTAGGAAGTGATATTCCACTATTTTAGTTAATGGGATGTGATTTTCACTTGTAGTGTCTACGGCTCATTCTTCCTTCATCTTCTGATGCGTGTATGAAGCTGAAAGAGAATGGCATTAGCTCTTTTCTCTTCTCCACCAATAATCTCTATACCAGTCTTTATTAATTCTGCATGTAGTCAATCACCAAAGCAGGAGACTCTCAACCTTTGTTTAACACTTTGCTGCAGTATCTTCACCACCTTTTCCTCATAAAAAACATTTTATACATGTTCTAATAGATTTGCAATAGTGTTTGTATGTGTTTGGGAGAAGATTCTATTTACAAGCTTTTTCTCCCATTCTTGCTTCTTTAAGATTCTTTTCTTATCTTTTCATTTTTGTGAATTCTTTTTTCTTCTGCTCTGATAGTCCAAGTCCCTTCCTTTCTATATTTTGAGTATCCCAACCTTTGCCATAACTATATTCTTTCATGAGACAGAAGAAGAGGTGAAACATTATTCAGTGCCTGGCAGACTTTGCATACATTTGTGTTTCCTCTTATGATTCCTAACTTTCATGAACGCAGAAGTTAGTAAAGTGAGTGCTGCAAGAATATCATATCCTTAAGGATTAATGTGAGTCAGCTTTAATCATTTTTTTCCTTTCCTTATATCTACTTGCAAATATATAACCATTATTTGTGCATTGTAATGCATTGTATTTGCCAAAACTGAGCTTGGAAACTTGGCTGCTTATCCAGACTTTGTTCAACTTTAAAAGCTGTGCATCCTTTAAAAATATTAGCACATGAAATGAAGTAGTTTTTCACGATGAGTCATTTCTTGTTTTTCGGTTTTGTATTTTTGTTTCTTCTTCTCAAAGCACAGCTCTTTGCTTATGTATATTTTTTCAGTTTTTATATTCAGAATGTATTCAATCCAATTCCATGTTGCAGAACCCCAGTACTTTTCAGAGTGATCTGGAATATCCTGCATTGGGCTTCATGGTTGTCAAGAAATGTTTCTTGGATAACTATAAATATTATGATGCTTTTTCCCATAAGCAGCTGTATACTAAGTATCATATCTTCCTTGGTTGTGAATGAATCCCAAACCCTATGTACTTAATTTTGTGTTGCTACATCTGTATTTTGTTTTGTCTTTAAATATAATATTTGTGTCCTTTTATGCAGAGGAAAAATAAGAACTGAAGTTATCTGCACATCACAAGTCTATAATGTTCCAAAATGTTTGTGGGAATCCAGCAAAGCTTGTGACAAGTGCTAGGACAATGTCAAAATACCTTGCTAAATGATGAGATATACTGCATTTCTACAGTATTTCATCCAATTACCAGTTAACCTATTAAAGAAGAAAAATGAACTTTTTGAAATACTTTACTATTGGCAAACTTGAGGTGGTTTCTCATCTTTTGTAGGTGCTTATGGGTTGATTGCTTGGTTTTCAGTTTTGCTCTAGTATTTTTCTGGAGATGCAACTCCAAGTGAATATTTGGACTAGTCTATAGCTTCCCATCTCCTCAATTATTCTTTCGTTTTATAAAATTGGGTACCGTGTTTTGTCCTTTTTCATTCCTCAGTAACGCTCATCTTCCATGAGTGTTCACAATGATGGTGTTACTCTAGACTGAGTTTCCTCAAATGCTGTGAGTTGGCTTATGCCCTTTGTCCTTAAGCTGGGATTAATCTTGCTGAATAGCTATGCATAATTTACTGTCCTTATTAATATTCTTTTTTTGATTCAAATCTCCTTGAGCCAAGAACATCTGCTTTATGCAATTATATTCTGTTCCTTATGTCACAGTGTCTTTTCACCACATCAGGTTAGTTTTTTAGGGAAGCATTTAATGTACTTTCTTAGTATCTTTCACCCTTTCTTAAAGTCTGTTGTTTACTCAACTACCCTACTTTGAGAAACTCTGTGCCATGATGTTCCTCTTGGTGCTGTTTCAAGTCCTGTGCGTTTGCCTCTGGTGATACTTGAATGGATCAACACACAGAGGAGGGAAATGAGTCTGCAGTACAGTAGAAGATGCTTTGCTGAGTAGCCAGAATCTGCACCGGCACTATTAAAAGGAGTTACTTTGGACTAGTTCTGCTGTAGTCCCACTGCCTGAACATCCGTTAGCAATAAAAGGTTATTATATTCGCTTCTGTAGAGCATCTTCTGATTTAGTATGGTGCGGTTTGCTTCTTCCAAGTTTCTTCCAAAAGGTGTACCAAAGTACAGTAAACGGAGACTTGGGAGCATCATTCCAGAAATTAACGTCTTACAGTTTGGCTCTCGTCAAGTAACTTATTTTTTACGGACAATGGAGCTGAACAACAGGAAATGCTTTTGTTAACAGTCCTCCTACAGCTGACATTTTTATAATTTGCTATTTTGGGAAGTAGCATGCTTAACCCAAAGTTGCAGATTTCCTTCTCTGTAATGACTATCATGGGAGCTTTGACAGAGAGATCAAAGACAAATGATTTGTCATAAATTTAAAGGCAACAACAAAAAATTTTGTAAACAAAGTTTGTCTTTTCTCTGATTTATTTTTTTTTTTGTTATATAGTTTTAGCTGGTCTTTGAACACAGACTGTTTTCTCAATTGATTAGTAAAATAAAATTAATCTGATTATTTAACCATAAATTAAGCGATTGAAGCGATATGTTCTTAGCTACTAATTTCCTTCATTGTAGCATGTGTACACTGCTTTACCTCTTTGACATAAAGTAAAGCAATAAGCTCAAGCTAGAGTAATTTTGTATTCTCAAAAAGAAAATGCGAAACTAGTTTCCTATTTCTGTATCTTTCATGGGCATAAACAAAATGATAGGGCTAAGAAAAGTGGCAGTAAATGCTTGCATATGCAGCAAATGGTTGCATAGATTAAATAGCTGTAGGATGTTGAACATCTCAGTGAAAGACATAGTACACTATTGAAACTATCAAACTAGTCTACATAGTTATGTGCAAAAAAAAGATGCTGAGAAAAATGATGTTATTCCTCTTTGTCTTGATGGGGAGATATCTAAGGCTGAAAAT
>WBMW01001876.1:589463-610490 GCA_013396635.1 Penelope pileata | reverse complement strand
AAAAAAAAAAAAAGGATGTTGCTCTTTATTCTGTGAAGTATGACTGCAATAGGGAACTCATTCTTTGAAGAAAATATGAATGCTGTATGTATAAATGGATGTCAAAAATATCAGCAGGTAAAGTCATGCAGACCATGTTCATTAGTTACTGATAAAAAAGCTGTTCTGGATGCAACTTCTTAGTCTGCATGCCCCCATACTGCTGGCTAGAGAAGCACTGATGTGCAAGGATCCCTACACTGAGTCTGCTTCCTGCTGACTCCCTGCTCCTGACCACTGCAAGATGTGGGACAGGCCTTGCTCTGATTTCCTCAGGCTGTGCTTTGCAGCAACTTTCCCTTCAGGAAAACCTGTCGGGATGTGAGTGGGATCAGGTCCCTGGCAGGCAGCCCTGTCCAGCCAAGGCATTCAGCCTGCCCATTGGCTCCTCTGGCAAGCACCCCACTAGCTTTTCAGCCAGAACAGCTTGGAATCACCCAACTTTGTTTTTGCAGTCTCTGCCCAAACTCATGAATTTGCTGTGGTATAGGAGCAATTCAGATTTCTTTAGGAGGAATCATTCTTGTGGTAGGTGGTCTGTCTGCTTTGGTCACGCCAGGCTTAATCCTTCATGATAAACGGGAATTCTACATTCAGAGGAGCTGAGATGCAGGGTTGACATTCCAGCAGCACAGTGGTAGTTGGGGTGGGTCAGCATGTAGGTCATATTTTTTGTCATTAAATGATTCCATACAGCTTTTAAGTTCTATGGTATGAATATAAAGGTAATAATTTTGTGTCCTGCATTTCATTTATATCTCCACTGAATCTTTGCAAAGGCAACTTTGATGTACAATCCCCCTTTTTTTTTTTTTTTTTCTTTTGATGTACAGGGTGTTGAAACACTATGTAGATTGTTCCCTCAACTCTTTTTAGCAACAGGAAGGAAGTACTCTTACAAACTCCAAGTAGGTCATAACCGGTCTTTAAAATATTTTTACTCTTTGTTTCTTTCCACTAAGATAATGTACAATTGTTACTGGTGCAATGGTATGTTCTAGTATATATCATAGTGCAAAAAAAGCAAAACATAATGTGCTTTTGATTTAAGTGAAACAGGGAGACCTCAAAGAGGGACAAAAGCAGAATATTGATGCCCTGAGTCATGCTACCCTCAGGGTATTAATATCCTCTTAATAAGTTGAAGGAAAGAACTCTCTAGCTCTAAAAGTAATTCCCACAGAAGATAGATAAGGTACTTTGTCTTGCTACTATTTTTCTTTGATTCGCTGTTTAGGGAGAGTGTTAGCTTCCATTGCTATTCTACTAACATCTTTCAAAAATATGTTCCCCAATGGAGAGAGAGAGAGAGGGAGACATCAATAAAGTATAACTGTAGTTACCTTCCATGATCAATAACATCATTAAACTATACAAATGTGTTTTCTATAACCTATAATGCTATTACAGTGATTTCTTGCAGGGTCTTTTACATCAAGCAAACCAACCATAGACTGTAAAATAAAGTCTTGATTCAGAATTCAAAATAATGTAACAACTGATGGTTAATTTTTGTCCTTTAAAGAACATGAAGATATGAAGAATTACAGACTTTAGCCTATGTTATTTAACAGATTAATGCAATTATTGTTCTTTTACTGTGTTTTTGCTTTCCAGACATATTTTTACTTCTGGAAAGTGTCTTGCCTTCCAAAAGCATGCTAAATCCATGTGAAAATCAATCAAAGATTATTGTGTTATTTAACTAACTGCGTAACAACTGCATATAAAATGCCATGTATTTAGTTTGTGTACTTTGATGTTTACTTTGTTTAATCTTTCCCTCGAATAATGTGTTCAGAAATAGGCCTCATTCACAGGGACTTTGGACATAAGTGTAAAACAGAAATCCATAAAGTTGCTTTTTACTGTGATTGTTTCACGTTCCCAGTTCTCCCAGGATTATTTTGCTTGTCTATTTTTCTTAATCATAAATTTGATTATTGCACTGCAGTGTTTTACTCTTAAAAAAAATTAATCTATTCAAAATTCTCTGCTGTGAACCATAACTCTCTGAACTGCTGTTTAACTTTTCAAGCAGTATAAATGCATTTCCATAGCGGCTCCATGTCAAAGTCGTGTCATAGCAGTATCATTTTCCCAGCGGACCAATAATATAAAGCAGTAAGTGCAAATAGTAAATATTTTTAAGACTCGCAGTACAACTATCACAGAATGCTACCCCATTTATGAGGAACATTCAGATAGTAACTCTTTATTTTAAACTTAAAATCCAATCCTGAGCATGAGGTACAACGTGTTAAGGTTTAGAACTGCCTAACCTGCTGATATACCCTAAACCTTGTGTTGTAGTTTAAGCTGGCAGTAGCTGAACACCACACAGCCTTTCGCTCACTTCCCCTCCTTCCAGCTGGGATGGAGGATAGAGTCAGGAAAAAAAAGTAGAACTCGTGGGTTGAGATAGAAACTACTTACTAAGACAGAGAAGGAAAATAGACTAAAAATAACATATTGATAATTATATACAAAACAAGTGATGCACAAAGCAATTGCTCACCATCCACCGACCGATGCCCAACCAGTTCCTGAGCAGCGGCCCCTCCCCAGCTAATTCCCCTCAGTTTTATAGTTGACATGATGCCATATGGTATGGAATACCCCTTTGGCCAGTTTGGGTCTGCTATCCTGGTCCCGTTCCTTCCCAGCTCTTTGTGCCCCCCTAGCTCCCTTGCTGGCTGGGCAGTGCAAGAAGCTGAGAAACTAAAATGTTCTTGACTCTGTACAGCACTATCCAGCAAGAAGGGTAAACATCAGTACTTACCAGCTTTGTTTTGCTTCTAGAGTCAGAACATAGCCTCATACTAGGCACTATGAGGAAGACAACTTCTGTCCCAGCTAGAAACTAGGACACCTTGTGAATTCGGTAACTTTGTGGATAGCCTTTTTAACTGTAAAATATGATTATGTAGATGCAGGAAAAGTATGATAAGAGAGATCCAAAGCATCATAGAATAGTCCAAAGGTTACAATTTTAATGAATAATGCTACTGTGTTGCGTACGTTTAATTGCAAAAGACAAAAACAGGGAGCTGGGAAAATATGTACTTTTATTTTGCCATATATACCTCATTGGGTACTTAGTGGAATTTCATTAAAATTATTCAAATAGCGAGTGCTTCAAGTACTTATTTATAATTGCTTTGAATATTTTTTCTGAGCATGATGCTGCTTGTCTCAGTTATTTGATTACAATATTACCATTTATATGCAGTAAGATTTTTTGTCATTCTGTTAGGAAGGATTCTTTACCTAGCCCTTCATAAAAGCTCTGAATAACGATGTCCAGAGTGACAAAAACTGTGTAAAAGAGAAGACTTACAAATGTTAAATACTCACAAAGACATGTGCACACACATGTATATAGTAAGGGCCACAGTTCTTCTGGAATATGGATGCTGAGGGAAATTGTATCATCTTCATTTTTCTTGGATGAAATATAAGCATCTTTAGTTTAATTTTTGTTACTAAGGCGAGAGAGTTAATATATAGATGTGACAACAGGTCTCAAAGGATGAGTGTCATTGACAAAAGGAAGCATTGAGTTCTCATCACTTTGCTGTCTTGTGGCTGTACACATTTTGAAGATGGTTAAGGTAACAAAAGTGTACAGGATTACATATTGCTAAATGTTGCCTCCAAATATGAATTGACAAAAAAAATATACAGCTTAACTAAAAAAGCAAAACGTTTGTTCTCTACAGTATCTGAAATGGACGCTTATCAAGAGGCATTTCAGAAAAGTCTGTGTTCTCTTGGAAGAAAATTTGAACAGTGAGAAAATTCTTACCTTTTTCTGCTTTGTAAAAGTATCAGTTGTCACGTGGCTGAAGATTTTAGTGACTGTAGAGTAACTTTGGTACCAGACCTTAGTATAAGACTCCACTAAAGGTTCTTCCACAGCAGTGGTGTTAAGGGGTGGTATAGGTCTATGCTGATCTGAGAACTTGTGAGATTCTCCAGTGTTTGGGGAAGGGATATTCTATTCTTTAACCCTTTGCAAGGTAGTTTTTTTTCCCTCTATTTTGTGTGAACTATCTTCTAGAAAAGACATGGAGGCTAAGGGGAGGAGTAGGAAAAAGCAACCAAGTCCTGTGATTTTGCTTGTGTTTCATGGAAAGTACATGTTTCTGTAGTGCAAATACCTTTAGGAGAAACCGTGAGAATTGTAAGGAAGTGAAGTTAGGGTACTGTAGCAGCTGCAAAGGAGTATCATATTCTCCAGATTACCCTGACAATCATTTAGGTATTGAAGGAAGCAAGTTGTTGTTACTGATATCTAATTAACTTGAATTTTTAAGGGGCTGATGGTAGTCTACCCTGTCATAGGCAGCCACATATTCGTAGTGCAAGCCTTGTGTTTCTACGGTTCCTTGTTTGCTGTCTGTAATATTTGAAATTGTCTAAACATGTTAGCGCTCAAAAATGATTGCTTTCCAACTGTTATTTTAGTGGCTTTGTCTATACAATAGTTCTTGATGGATGAGATTAATTGAAAAAGAATTTTAAACTTTGTAATACATGCTTAGGATTGCAAGAATTGCTTAGTTTTGCTTTCCTGTTATATCACAATGTTATTTCGGTGTGGACACTTGGTGGGTGGCTGTGTAAATGCATATATGACAGGTCATATACATTGCTTTAGAATATGTTGCCTGCACAAACATGTATTCTTCAGTTTTTTCTGTTGCAGCAAATATGTATTTATCACGAACTTTTCTATTTCCCTTTATTCTTTCTGTTCTTCTATAAAGCCATTTATGCGACACCGTGAAGTTCCTTTTCTATCTGTTATGTTGATTCTATATTCAGTTAAGCTTAGTGCTTTTATCCCTAGTTTCTTTTCTCAAATGTAGCATTTCTTTTAAGAGAAACCTCTTCCATTCTTGGTGAGCTCTGTGAGACTGAGGTTCTCTCAAATGAAGAGTAGACTGATGACTGCAATAGGAGAGAGGGTCTGGGCTGAAGGTGGTTCTTAGTAGCTTGTTGAGCACTAAGAGCAAACAGACAGATTTCATTTAAAAAAGTGAAACTCATTGCGCCACGCTGGTTCTTCAGTTCTAGTGCGCTGAACTGATTTGTTCCTATACATTTGCTGTTGGCTACTGAGATTCAGAGAACATCTTCATTACAGGTGTAAAAATTTGCATAAATAAGTACCATGAGACCACTGCTGCATGAGCTTGTTTCAAGGTTATTTCAAATAGTGCTTTTTTGTAGTTACAGTGACTTTATAATGCTATGAGTTGCTGCTTTTTTTCTTTTTTTTTTTTCCTGAGGATATTCATAGCTTTGCCTTATGGCTGGCATCCAAAATGTCTTTGCTTCTCACTGGGTCAATGACACTGGTGAGAAACTTATTGCATGTTGCAATCAGCCAGCAGCAGTTTGTTCTTCATTTTTCCCCTGAAAGGGAAATCTCCTGTCTCAGCTAAAGACCTGTACCGGACATCTGGTGCTACTCTGGTCAAGAACCTCTTTTGTCATTTTGTGACAAAACTTGATTTCAACCCAAACAGGTTATGTTTTATCTCATTTCTTTTATTTCCTAGGATATTCACCTTTTTAACACATACCGGCATTACGCACCCACTTTAGCATTTACTTTCACCTTTTTTGAGAGTGCACGCGTATGCATTAGCCATGACTGCTAGTCCTCATAGTTTCAAGTGCATGTAACATCTGATTTCAAGTCATGTAGTTCTCTTTCTTCTCCCTTGATGTGCCTCTTTTATGGCACCTAGGGTACAAATGTATCAGTTGCTTCTCACTGACCTTGATAGCAAACAGCAGTTGCAGGCTAACTGAACTTAATTAGTTTGTCAGCCTTGAGCTCCTGCCTTTCATGTTTCTCTGTGATATGACAGTTGAGAGAGACTTAGAAAAGAGAATGGTGATGCTGCCTGGGCTGTGGCAGGGAACCCTGGAGATAGGTCAAGGAGAGTCAGAAAGGGCTGTTAGGTGGGAATGACTGACTGATTTGTCAGCTTCCCTTGCAGTTCTGAATTAATCTATCATTAAACATTAAACCTCCATGTTCGGCTTTTAAACAATGTGTGCAACTGAGATGTCCTGAAAGCTGATATACTTTGGATAATAATGTTCTTTCATATGGAACAAAAAATGCATGAGAGACTTGTGGAAACATCTTGGAAAAGGAAATACTGAAATGCTTACTATTCACAATTTGCTGTGTGTGTTTCTGTTAAGGAAATATGAAATCTGATTATGCAAGTGTGGAACAAAATGATTTTAGTCTTACTTCAAGACCTGGTTTCATAGAATTGCATAAACACCTGTGCTGGAGTCATGCTGATGTAAGATTCAAATATTCTTATTGTTTTACTGTTTCAGGGTGAAAATGCAAATGTTGTGCTTGCTTGCATCTTGTCAGGATGCCTTAATATGGAGTTGTTCCTGCTTTCCACTATCAACCTTCTGCTCCTGTGTATTTTGGAAAGACTAAAAGTCTCAATCATTTTGCTAGCAATGTACGGTGCTTCTGTGGATGAGTTGTTCAGCTATGTCACATTTATTACATAATACCCTGATTATTTAGTTTGCAAATTCTTCTGCTGTTGTGTTAGCCACATAAATTGGAGTTCAATGTGTGTTAGTTCCTGAATAATTAGATATCGTAGGAGCTGTGTGAAAATGTGGGGGAGCAGCCTGTGTTGTTCCTTTAAACATACGCAGCTTGAAAAGCAGATGGAATTGTGTTCTCATGATGTTTAAGGACTTTTAGAGCACTGCATATCACCAGCATCTGGAGACCAATTACTGAAGAGGCTCCATAGGGGTCCTGCCTCAGGGTTTTTAGTTGGATGAATAATATATAAACTCTATAGTTTCCCACTGAGAGCAACTGGAGCAGTATCAGAAGGAAATAAGCCTTTTAGGAGTTGAACTGAAAATGAAATAACAGCACTGGATTTAAAAATGAAGCCATTTTGCTTTTGCATATGTAGTTGAACACAGTGTATAGGTTGTACAAATTCTGATTTTTTTTGTCTTTATCATTTCAGAATCTTATTTTTCATGATGTTGACACATGCCTATTTAAAAACCTTAGAAAAATGCTTATGAGACTTATTCAATTGCTCACAGAACGAACATACTAAATTCGCCTTCACAGAGGAGGTGGAAATGATTTTAAAATCTGCATCATTCATTTTATAACACAGGTTCAGCATTACAGTACAGAAACAATAATCAGATTTTGTCTCGCCTATCATTGTGTCTTGCTCTGGGTTTATTTGCTGCACTTTGTACAATTAGAAACAGATTGCAAAATGGCATATCCAGTACTATTCAAAATCCTCTTTCAACTCACAATATCCCTTCAAATTCCTAATCATTGTCTTCTGTTTCAGTTTACTTGACAGCAAAGTGCATTTTAAAAGGAAATAAAAGTAACTGAATGGAGGCATTTGGATCTGAGAAGAAATTTGTCTTTTGCTCAATTGTAAAAGAAATCTTTCTGTAATGGAAATTCACTGAGTGGGCACTTTGGAGTTGAAGAATCTGGAGGACACCATTTAGAGGTGCAGAAGAAAATATACACACAAACACACCCCAAAACAAACAAACAAAAAAACAACCATTGGAATGCTGATTGACCAAGGGCCAAGAAAATATTTCATTTTAAAAAGGTAAAATAGAAGCGACAAAGAAGAACTGAGGTTTTTGTTAGCACTGTCATTGTTTTACCTTACAGCTCCTTATCAGAAGCTCAGTCCCTTGAATTTTAAATTATGAGGCAAGTACCAACCACCAACCTGAGCATAACTTATGTGGCTGAAGCATTTGTGTGTTTGTTCATGACACCAAGATCCCTTATGTGACATCAAAGTTGAAGGAAAAAAGTAGCGCTAGAATGACATTCCTGGGAGAAGAGGATCAAAATGCATGTGTAAGCTGTATGTTTTAATAATATCAATTAATTTCATAATTAGAGCTTTGAAAAAACAAATGCAGCTCACCTTCCGGGAAAAGAGAAACTGCTATATTATTAAATAATTATTTGTGGGCAGTGAAACAGCAGCCACAAAGAAAATTAGGTATCTTGAAGGTATGTAAATTATCCTGATTTTTTTTTTTTGTTAATGAGAAACTACCCATGTAGGAGAAGGGAAAAAGAAGTAGTTACCCAGACTAGGTATCAAGCTAAATTGGACCTGATTAATAATACAGTAGAGCTCAAGTTGCACTTTACAGAGATTAATACAGTTCCTTCTCTTTGAAGTCACTGCTCCAAAATCTATGTCCTTGTTTGAATCGCCTGAAGTCGTTTGAGGGCATCAGTCTTGTCTAGGACTGTCAGCCTATTTCTGGTGATGTTTGAAAAAGTCATCATTTCTCCTCCGTCCTTTGTTTTATTTTTTTCTGATCTCCATTTTCATTCATAAATACTCTTATCTAGTGTGATACCTGATCACCTGTTGTCTAATTGTAGTTGGCTCATTGTGCACTGCTTCTTTGTGAAATCTGTGTCAGGAGGGTTATTGATCCTGAAGCTTCAACACTAAACTTTGTGCTTCCAAGTTTACTCTGGGAGTTGAAAAGGCAAAGAAAAGGTTTCGTTGATCAGAGCTATAAACATGAAGTGTTCAGAGTGCATAGGGGTAGTAGAGAGGAAAACAAATTATGGTGAGTATTCAAACAGTGTCAAAATCGGTGGGATAAAAGAAGTCTTCCAAATATCACCTCAACCTTTTCTTCAGCTCTTATACTGGTTGTCAACTGAGCTATGGGAGACCATGACTAACAGGCTGAGGTGTCTAAGATGATTCAGGGAATGTCAACAAAGCTATTGCAAAGGCAATTATCCTAAGCCTTGTATGAGAAAAAAACAACGTGAAGAGGATATTTGGGGGTGTGCATATGCTGTGTTGTTTTGGGGTTGCTTTTTAACTAGGAAAAAACTGAAGATGTCAACCAACATGTGATCTACGTGGAAGTACAGTCTCTTGTAACTCCTGATATCCTCCCAAACACGTAGGTGAGTGAGCTCTAAATCATTGGGAGCACAGGAGGACGCAGTTCAGCTCTATGCAATACGACTTTCAAGCCCCTGAGTGGGGCTGCTACATAGCAATAACTCAGTTTAAAAGCATTTCTGCTTTTACTGATGCTATCAAAGAATACAGAAACAGTGGGGGTGATCCTTGATGGTCTGTCACTAACAGTTTCTGTGCAAAAGGCTGACATACATCAGACCTGGCGGAAGGGAAGTGCTTATTTCTGGCCATATGCACACAGGCAATCCCAGGTTACTGTTGCCTCTCCCCGAGATTTCCTCTGGGGATGTTTCCTTGTCCCTCAGCCAGCCCGGGAGCTTGCCATCAGATTTGCTGCCTCTCTCCTCTGAGTACCTTCGTGGCAAGGTGAGAGCTCTGTGGGTTCAGCACAGTAAGTCCATAAAATGAGAAGTCTGTAAAAATCATCAGCAGTAAGGCTTGCTTGATCCCTCCAGGCATACAGGTACTTCTCACCCCATCACAGTCATAGCCCTCCTGAGCTGCTGGAGTGAATCCTTCTGCTGATAGGAGATCACTCCAGCTCTTGCAATGAGGGCTGTTGGCCAGGATCCAGCTACATTTGGGAATGCAAATGCATGCACCACAATAAACATATAAAGAAAAAAAGTAGTGTGTATTCTAGAATGCCTTTACTTCTACTTGTGACAACCCTTTTATTATGCCTTTGCAATTCCTTGGGAAAGGGAGACAAAATAACACCCAGTTTACCATGACATCTTACTTGCTGTTTCTGCTACATGCTCTTTCTGAGTAAGAACTAGCTTGCACTAACTTTACACAGCAGCTGAATATAAATGATGTAGTTTTGGCCTATGCCTTATTTTAAGTCAGCTTTTATCCATCTAGCAACTTCAAGCACTATTTTTTAGCATCAAATATACTTGAGGATCTAATTATTGATTAAACATCATTCTTATCCGAATTTGTCTGTTTCTTTTCTCGTCTCTGGCTATATGCATAGTTGAAATGCTTTTTTGCAGAAAATCATAGCTTCTAAACACTTTTGTGTAAAGTTTTGTTTGCCTCAACTAATAAAACTGCAAGTTAATTTACAAAGCAAAACATTTTCTAGCAGTGATGGGAAAAAAAAAGAAATGTTTTTTGATTTTGAGTCTGAACTTCAGTATTGAAAATGAAGTGCTGCTTTGGTTTGAAACTTCTGTTAGAGCCATTTGGGGAATGTATGCGTAGAAACAGTAAGGATTAATCTTTAGGAATTATTTTTTTGGAGAAAATCAGGCTTCAGTGTGTTCCAGTAAGTTGAGAGATGCTTGCTTCGTGCTCTCGGTCTCAGCCCCTGGAGAACTTGCTTTCTCAGCAGCCTGTAGTGATAAGGGGCTGTCAAGGCTCTGATTTTCATCTCCTCGTAACTGCAGTGCTGGACGCTTCCTTTTAAAGTTCCATGAAATATTAAAAACTTGTTTCCTCTGGTACTTCTCATCTAATTCAACACATCTGTACACATTTCAAACAGATCACTTTTTCAAATCTCTCTCTAAACTGCTTGGGTCTTTTAGGAGTACTTTTGAGCAATCTCTAATGATAAAAGTTTAAAACCCAAAGGCAATCTGTAGCTGCTAATCACAGTAGACTGCTTTTTGCCTTTCTGTTTTCCAAATGAATTGTGTATGTTAATTCTTTTTTCTGCTATGCATGCTAGAAGAATTTTTGAGTAAAGATGATTGTGTTTGCATTTATATGTATGTAGAGATAAAAAAAAAAAAAAAATCACAATTTATATATATTTCCATCTTTTTTAATGAATGTAGGAAAGAATTAAGAATTGTCTTAATTTTTGCATTTCATAACATCGTCAGCTACACTGTTTTTAAATGAAGGTTTGCTTGAAAAATATATTCAGCAACTTGTTAATAAAAAATGAATTATTTATATTCTAAAACATGCTGCAAGTTATATTTTTAAGGTTTGTTTAACCACTTTAAGCTGGTTTAGCAGCTGTTTAAAGATGAAATGAGTATTTCAGCTGCCATATATAGTTATGTGTGACTACTCCGTAGTCTTGCAATGTTTACGAAGTGTGGTATTTAAATCTCTTAAGTAAATACATTCCTTTTTTCATTTGTTTTTGCTGCTGATCCTTCTGCCAAGAGGTGTTGTGAAAAAAATATCTTCTTTCTAACCACTTCCAAAGTGATTTGTTGTGAGGTTCTCAACAGTTGCATATTTCTCCATAATTTTGGCATTATACTAAAGTAGCCTGGTCACTTGGTTACTGCTTGTATTTTCCTGCTTCCCTGCGTGATGGATATGCAGTGCAGAATTTCCTTACTTTGTTAAATGAGTGATCAAGGCTGGCATAATTCTGGCAGTATTTTCCTGGGATGCCTGCCTACATTTCTCCCGGAAGTTACTGCTTTCAGCTTTGAGCTGCCCCCCTCTGCACAATTTCTTCGGGCTCTTCTCTCTTGCTTCCTCCTTTTCATTGTTCCTCTGTAGATGTGAGGATTATCTTTGTTGGTGCCAGGGCAACGGTCAGGCGAAATCTCACTGTAGCAGCTGATTCAAAAGGTCATCACAGACTTGCAGCTTTCACTTTTGATTTATTTTGTTATTCTAGCCTTACAAAGATAGGAACTCTAGATGCGATATTATTCTGTTAAGGAAAGCATTTGTAAATGAATTATTTGCAGTAAAATATCACATTCTGGTCTAAGTCTGTAGAATAAAAAGAAAACTTAATGTATCAGGTATCTGTTATGTATATGCCTGTGTTTATAACAATAATCAACAAGTTAAATCACATTCACTAGAAATATACTCATTCACTAGTTTTTTTGAAGTGCCTCTATGCTTGTGAAATGCACTACCGCCTGATGCTGTGTTCTCTTAAAGTCATATGAGAGCCAGTCTGGTACTTGTTTGCTGCACATGTGACTTTGCTCTGATTTTCTTGCATGGAGGATGTGCTAGAGGTTTTTTTTGTTGTTGTTGTTGTTTTTATGTTGGATGCTGTTAGCTTTCTTTTGCTTTTTACTTGGATGAAGCACAGAGAGGCTAACCTGTCTGTTACATACTTCCAAATAAATAGGTGAGCTTTAGGAACTAGGTTTTTAGAACAAATGCTGAGCATTAAACAAAAATAATGTATTTCTTTTTGAGTGACATTTCAGATTCCTGTGTGAATCTTACTTGTCTATAAGGTCATCCCTGTGGAAATTCCTGGTCTGCAGATGTAAAGTGGGAGTATCTTAGACTTGTTCACTGACTGTAAAATATGGAAGTTGAACTTAGAGTGTTTTAATTCCAACTCTGGCGATGATATTTTGCACAAGGCACAACTGTAAGAATATGTAGCTGATATGTGAAAGTAAATAGGCAGATTTGTCAGCAGTCACGCAGAGGACAATACTGCTTAGTTATCAGAATAACCATGCAGTATGATACCTGAAAGATGAAATGATGCTTTGGTTTGGTTTGATCTTACATAGTAGTTTGGAGATCTGTTACATGCCCTGGACCTGATGAGTGAGTGTATCCCTGTATTACTCATTAAGAGAGGAGAGTTTATCAAGAAGAGGCAGTTTTGCTGTGTTTGTTTATTTTTTAGAAAATGCCTTAAGCATCTGAATCTGGAAGTTGGTACAAGATGATGTGCAAAATCTATTAACAGAGAAGATAGCTGAAGATCGGTATATCCTGAAGGTCTGTGATACTTTCTTGGGCTCTCCAGTGACTCAGTCTCTGGAGGATGAAAGGATGAGGCAGCTGCTGATGTCTGGACAGCGTGAATGGTGTTGCACCTCGAGCTGTATCAGCAGTGATCAAGAGAAATAATTTGAACTTTATCTGTTGTATGAGATCTGCTGAAAACTCTAGAAATTCAAAGCTTCATAAAGGAGAAATACCTGTAAATGAGTAAACTTCTACAAAGCTTTGAAAGGTCTCATAACTTTCTTAAAGGAGAAGGAGAAAAGGAAGGAATGAGGATTATCCAAGGAACAGTCACTGTACAGTAGCCAAGGATCTGATGAGTCCTCTTTTGGACATCTCTTATTTTGGTAAGTTCAAAGAAATAGCAAGCGTGGTTATTTCTAAAGCATTAGAAATGAACTGGCTGCAAAAAAACAGATAGCAATTTAGGAGGGCTGATCTGAAAGTAATGCCTCCTACTTTATTATGTAGGCCCACTACGTCAGAGGTGGATGTTGGTGATATGGTAGTAGAGGTTGAACCTTCCCACCCATATTCCATTACTTTTTGTTGCTGTGGGACAGATGACAGCAGAGGGGCACTCTGACACAATGGTGTCTGACATGGAAGTGCAGATGGAACAAAGGTGTGAAATTGAATTCCTCCATGAAGAAAAAATGGCACCCACTGACATTCATCAATGCTTGGTGAGCATTTATGGAGGCCAAGCAGTAGATGTGAGCACAGTGAGGGGTGGTGGTGCATTTCAGCAGTAGTGACAGTGGTCACCTCCGCTGGTGCAGATGTTTATGAGCATGGCATGCAGGCTCTTGTTCATCACTGGTGAAAATGCATAGCTAATGGTGGTGGTTGTGCTGAAAAAATGGTGTTTTGTATCTGAGAATTTGCTCTATCAAATAGTGTTATTATGCTCTTTGTATCTGCTGTAGTTTCCATGGAAATAAATAGGTGTCACTTTTGGATCAACCTACATGATATAAAAATAAATAAAATGGAACAATATACAGTAAAATCCAGCTTTCAGACAGATGTGTTAAGCTAGGAGCATAACCCTGTCTTGGAGTAGTTACATACCCTCTATGAAGTAAATGAAATTTTCCTGACTTGATGACTGCAGAATTGTTCTACTTTTACTTTTTCTAGGAAAATTATTTGTAAATGTATGGTGGTCTGAACAGGTGAAATATTGATCAGGGAGAAAATCTGTGGTGGGAAGGGAATGTTTATGGAAGAGAGATGCTGCTGTTTTAAGAAAGTGAAAGAAGTTGAGTTTAATGGAAACCCTTTTTTTGTTTTTCCTACTGTTGTTGAGATATCATGGTGAAGATTTACTGTTAGTTGATCAGCAAATTAATCCTCTGTGAGAACTCTATAATTCAATGATTCAAGGCTGAATTCTGCTCTTCTCAAGTAGAAATCTGGAGACTTAAACTAGTGCTGGTTTACTTGCGTTAATCATTGTTCAGTTCTGAACCTCTTTCTTTGGTAAGAATAAATCATAGAATCATAGAATGGTTTACATTGGAAGGGATCTTAGAGATCATCTTGTTCCAACCCCTTTGCTTTGGGCAGGGACAATTCCTGTTAGACCAGGTTGCTCAAAGCCTCATCCAGCCTAGCCTTGAATGAATTAAATGAATTAAGTAATCCCAAATAGAGTTTTGGACTATCCATATAATTCAAAATCAACATATTTTTTAAAAGACCAGCACAAGTTTCTGTGTACTCTGTTTTCTCGGTCTTTCATTGCTGCCTTCTCCATTTCTTTGTCATGTTAGGAATTGGATGAGTTAGTCTTCAGAAGTGTAGTCCCCTTCAATGTCTATAATATCTGGTATTCCACATCTGTGAAATAAGTGTTGGCTTTTTTTGTTCATTTTTCCTAGTGATCTGGGGTACTGTAAAGGAATAAAACATCAAGAAAACAGTACTACTGCAGGAGTAGGCTTAAATTCAATAAATAAAAACCAAAATTATTTGCCTGGGTGTGGCATTAGATTTGATGTAAGAGAAGCCAAGTCCATGGTTTATTGAAAGCTCATAAAGTAATAGTAGAAAAATTATGAATTTTTATCTAATACTTCTAGTTGCTTTCTAATCATTTATTATAAATCACTATAACAGCATGTTTTTCTGGTTCTCTTCTCCATACGTTGTCCGAAAGTGTACATCTGACACTATTTGTGACAAAATAAAAATTGTTCATTTCAAACATGGAAAAAAAAGCACATAATTCCCACATTGCCAGTGTTAAATGTTTAAGAACTGATCTTTTTCTAGATAGGTCTTCTAAGACCTATTATCATTTATTTATTGCTATTTTTTTCATACTGCAGCTGTGTTAAAACATTCTACTTGCATCAGTTTACTGTCTGCCTTTCAGAATATATATTTGACTGGCATTTACAGATTCAACAGCAAAGTTATTAATTTAGTTTTGACATTTGTCAGTCAAGACAAGGAAAATAATTTCTACCATGAAAATAATGCAGAGAGACTTCACAATTTCTATTGAAATATTTACCCTTTGGATAATAAGGTTTTCTGAAAATCAGTCATTTATGCTGTAGAGAATCATCACTTTCACTGACACAATTCAACAGTGTAGATTGAAAAAAAAAAATTTTAAAACATTGCTCACTTTACCCTGCATCATAGTTTGTTCTTGGAAAGGAAAGTAATTCTGAGCCATTTTCACATTTTAGGGTTGCATATGCTGTAACATTTTAGCTTTACTAAACAGTTCTGAAGCTGTTCGAAGAAGTCAGTCTGTAATTATCCTATATCCCTCTCTTTTAATTTATTTATTTTTTGGTTTTGCTTAGCTTTGCTATACATGCAAATATAAATAAGAAACAGCAATAAATTATGAAGCATCTGAACACAAACTTGCAGACAGCATAATGCTCTGAAAGCCTTGTAACAAAAAGAAAAAAAAAAAAAAAAAGGACAGAGTAGCTCCAGTGTTCTATTTTAAGAATTGGGAAATTTTTTTGAACATTGTATCAATGGAAAGAGAATTTCCAACTATTTATTGAAGTCTAATGAAATTTTAAAGTCTAGTTAAAGTTTAATGAATGTAGAAAACTTTAATAATATAATAGTGCTGTGCTGTGTGTGTATGCTATGGCAGTGCCTGCTACTGTGAATTAATTGGAAGAACATAGGCTTTTATAGTTTGCACCTGCAGCTTGTTATAAAGCATTCTTCTGATTTTGCCACTTGTGCATATCTTTAGAAAGCCCAAGTGATGTACGAGTATTGCAATCTAGCGCCCAGGCTGAAAAATTGTTCTTCCTTTGGATGCAGTTCTTCATTTCCTTTGTACTTTCATTTTGATATTTGTAGTACCTTCAGTCTATAAATGCATCTTTTACTGCAGCTGTTGCTGCTTGTTAATGGTTAATTTTAAACCCATAGGAGATATAAAAAATGTTGAACTACTAGCAATAACAGTAAAAACAACACTTTTTGGAGAATATTGTAGTTGTCTTAGGAGTGCCTGGAAATGCGTCCAGAAAAGCCTCAAGATTCAGAAGGTAGCTATGGGATCAGTTAAAGCAAGCATACATGGTATCGCACCCTAACTGCTCTGTAGCTCCCACACTACTAAATCTCCCTACGGCAGCATGAGAAGCGTATGGACCATACAGCACCAGAGTACTGATATCTCCATCTTTGTTGGCTTTCCAAAATGCAGATTTTACTACTTCCTCATCACTTGCACAAACAAGATGAAGTCTGGATTCTATCCAGAATATTGAGAATTTGTAAACGTGTCAATCAGGTACAAACTGAGTTTTATTATTTTTTTCTTCAGTTTAAATTGCCTGCTGAGATTTGAACTGTCTTTGTAATATAGGAATGTTATGTTTGAGCTGCTTTGGGAAGCTGGTCATTCTTATGACTGTGGGTTAACCTGGTAGAAGTTTATACTAGAACAGTCTCCAAGACCAACTTTTGTAAAAGTTGTATGTATATGCGTGCACATGTGTGCATAGATAATGGTTTGTGTATTTGTAGAGTGCTTCTTGTTCTTCCTTTGTTTTTTCTTTACCACCATTAGAGAACAGAAGAAATACCTTTGGAAAACCATAGTAGTCATATGCAATTACATTCTGTATAGAATATTGTTATTTGGAAGCAGTTCAGCTAGCTGCCATTTGATAACATTCCTAGTAAGAAAGTAACTTCATTGGAAAACCATAGTCAATGTAATCAAAACAATCTAGAGAAAAAAAATGGAATAGACATTTAATAATGCTTACATGTTTTGTGGGATTGCATACAATCCAAAAGGTATAGCATTTAAAGAAATGCATTGATAACTAAAATATAGGGCCATAAAACATCTCTTTTTTCATATGTGCTCAATATGAGGATTAAAAACAAGTTTTGGAAGTATTTGAATCTCTTTTTATCTTCAATGACATTTGTCTTCCCATTAATTGTTCTTTTTTCAATTGTGCTTTCCCATTGCACACACTCTTTTTAGGCCTTTGAAGGGCTGAAGAACACTGAATTCAAAATTCAAAAAAAAAATCATTTAGCACAAACAGACCTTTGGCAGGTTTAACACATCCGTAACAGCTGTTATAATTTGCCATAATTTTTTATGGAGCATCATAAAGAAAAGGCCGTAACTCCCATCTCTAAATGCAACTGGCATATTTCTTGCTGCTTCTCCTGCTGTGGACTGCCAATTACAAGGAGTGAGTAATGAAAGTGTGAACCCTTTGGAGCAGCCAATTCTCAGAACCATTAGTTTTCTTTTATACTCCAGCCTAATTCCAGGAATGTGTTAGATGAGAAATAAGACGTATCATGTCATTTCAGGATAATACCATGTAATTTTGGGGTAATAAAGAATTCATTTCTGGAGAGAGAAGTGATCTGATATGGAAAAGTTCAATTTCTTTCTCTCCAGAGAGCTTTATCTCGTCAGATGTGACCTTGTATAATTAAATATATTTCAAATATCAAGAGAAATGGCAGCAGAGCAGACAATAGAATTCTCTATTTTATGTAGAAATGAAATGAAATTATATGAAGCAGTCAGTGTAATGTAAGACGAAGTAGATTGCTACTATTCGCTGTTTCCACTGCAGTTCTTGCTGTTTGATTTTACTCATTACAGTTCCATAAGAAGGCAATTTAGTCTGTGTGACTAGTTTTTTTGACTCTCACCTAATTGCATTAATTCAGAAAGTACTGGCAAGAATCAGTGCTTAATTGCTGTTATTATGGGAATATAAAAGAAAAAAAGGGTGATGTCCACTATACAAGAATTACAAATTTCACATCTGAAATACTTGGAAGCTACTGCTTCGGATCTTAAAGGAAGGTGTGTAGGATCTAAATCTCTTCTTTATTCCAACAGTAAATTTTAAATATTTTGAGACATAAAATCATTCATTTTCCTAAACCTTCATTTTTTCCCAAAACAAAATAATAATAAAAAAATCCTAATCACACAGTTTTGTCTCTTTGTTTCAAGTCAACAGACATAAACACAAGTATTGCTATTTCTGTCATTTGAATCCTATTGTGTTACAACATCTGATAATATAATGAAAAAACAGCCTTGTTTCTGTGCGGTCTTCAATCTTGTTTCATGAGTGTCGGGCATTATTACGGTCCTTACACTGAAGGAAAGGAGCCAAAGTTAATGGCTGATTGTGTGTGAACTGCTAGAAAACAGTAGGAATGGCTAAAGATATTTTTTCTGAAAGCAGCACGTGTCCTCAGTTGTGTTCTCTGATTTCATGTTCAACTTCTTTGAGCTTTTTGCTGGCTGTACTGATTAGGCACGGCTGGGCTAAGAATGGCAGTCATCTCTGGGCCATGTAGGCATGCTGCTCCCTGTTAGCAGATATTTTGGAGATGGCCAAGATGCAAAAAGCACCACATTTCACCCTGCTCTTTGACGTGCTCTCCGTGAAGTACTGCAAGCATAACCTTTGTAAATGTTTTCTTTCGTTTTGATTTTACAGCTTTGGCACCCAGTAATAAGATAATGTCAGATGCTATCTAGAAAATATATAATAGCTGGAACTCCTCACTATGGATTGTCCCTAGACCTATTCTTTATGAATGGTGTCATTTTTAAAGCAATAATGTAACTTAATGTAACATGGTAAATTTTATTCTATAAATGGAATCTGCTAGAAAATTAGATGTAGATTTCCCATTCACTTAGGGTACTTGTGGTTAATGTCATTTAAATACTAGCTGAAAAAGCAGTTTTAGGAACTTGTAGTCTGAAGTAGATTAATATACAGCAAGGTGACTCCAAGCATGGAGATTGACATTTGTTTCCTTTGCATCATGTTAAGAAATGTAGGGCCTGAGCATAGAAGTTCATTAATGTTTTCCTGTATATTTTTCTGCAAAAAGAAGCATGCTGATTTCAGCAAAAAGTGGGATGCTGGTGGTGATGGCTGTGTAGGGTTTTCTTTTCATAGCATCGATTATACATCCCCCATGCCTCTGCCTAGGATGGGGGAGCAGTTTGTCAAAGAAAGTCTGTCTGAAAATAGAACCTTACATTTTGGCATAAAATTTTCGTGCTGTTCAAGAAACATCTAGACGAGGTGCTAAGGGATATGATTTAGTAGCTTAGTGGGTAGGGATGGTGATAGGAGGACGGTTGGACTAGGTGATCTTGTAGGTCCTTTCCAACCTAGTGTTTCTATGATTCTGTGAAAACCTGAGTTATGTGCTGACATAAAGACATGAAGTAAACTTTATTCTTGTGAAAGCAGCTTCTTGGAGTTTCACAAGGAGATGAAGCATTACAATCTCTGAACAGAAGGGCTTCTACATGTTCATAACTCTGGCACAGCAGCCTTTTACTTTACAGATATTGTCAGATTTTTCATGATTCTATTTATTTTAAGAAAGATGGTGGATTTTAGAATGTGATACAGAAGAAAAATCGTGAACTGATTTACTTTGTTAGATTCTCAGCTGTTGGATGATGCATGTTCTCTTGCAAGTCTGCTCTGGACATGGTCTAAACATGAGTTAGAGTAGGAAAGCATTATGTTATATACCTGCAAATACATGCCAGCTAGCTGAATTCTCCGCAGTCATTTGAGACACCTAGTATCTTGTGAAGTCAATGTGAGGAAGAGTTTTGGAATAGATAAGTGGTTTCTATATTAATGTCACATGCTTTATCTTTGAGCTATACTGCATTGTGTATACTACTGTCTTCACTGAGAGTTTAAATCACTTCAAGTATGTTGGTGGACTTTTGTAACTGATGTACAGGTCAATAACTATTTAGTTCACACACATTTTTCTTCTAGCCCTAGTAAAAATGAACGTTGTTGAAGTTGCTAGTTTGTCTTTTGTACTGCTAAAATATTCACTTTTATTCTGTAAATTGCAGTTTTAATTTCAGTTGGTTTGAAAATGATGTTTATTTTTTTCCAAACTGCATATTGGAACTGAGTTATCTGAACATGAATTATGCAAATTCACATTCAGTGTAACTTAAGAAGTCCTAGCTTAATCTTGTTAATTTCACTAATTTGACTCAGTATTGAGTACATGTATTAATTCATCTGAAAGGCTTAAGAGTTATGCTCATTGTAAAAGCCCTCGTAACTTCAGCAGCCTTTCATGCAACCCCAAGGGTGTAAAATAGATAAATATGTGAGGAATACATGAGGTCACTCGTATTGTCATGGTTTGTTGTGAGGAATTGGAGCTGAAGAGTTACATTCATACAGATGCGAACATAGTTTCCAGTTGTATTTTCTTTCTTCCAAAGAAAATAATGTTGATAATGCAACCCCAGATTTCTGCAAAAGATGCAAAATAAAAGCATTCTTCAATGATGGCTTAAATGGATGCCTTTACCAGCAGGAGGGATCTAGTAATGCATGTCATATGTTTCCCCGTCTGTTCCTGTTTGTTACCACTAAATGACATGATGATAGCAAGGGATTTGACAAAAGGATGACTCAAGTGTATTGTGTTTTTTACATCATAACAGTGCAAGTATTTGCATAAAATTGTAGCAGCCTTTGGTAGAACAATCTCAGTAACTGATCTGTTCTAGCTATTCACCCTTACCACCTTGTGAGCCAAATACACTCTCTTTTATGTTTGTGTCTGAAGCAACTGCAGTGATTATGAAGAATGTATACTGGCTGTGCTTAGAGCGTAGACCTGCACTTTAAGTGCATATGAAAAAGTGTGAAGGAAGGAAAATATTTCCTTGGAAGAGTTTTAAACAACCATTTCA
>WBMW01001876.1:460960-589409 GCA_013396635.1 Penelope pileata | reverse complement strand
AAAAAAAAAAAAAAAACACAACGTTAATTTCTGCATTGCAAGTATCTGAAGTTGAAGTAAAGGTAGGTACAGGTTTTCAAATTGTGTTAGTTATCTGTATGGTAAGTTTACGTTAATCAAAACTAGTTTTCAGCTACTTACAACTATGAAAGTTTACTTACCTGTTCCAACTTTTTCTTCTCTGGTCACATTTTCTTTAATAATTGTGTGTATTGAGAGCATTTTTAAGTGGTGAGACAAGAAGTCTGTAGGGGTTTACATATATACACAGATATGTCACACTTCATTTTGAAGTGACAGCCTGTGAATGAAAGGCACGGAGACCATATGTATGTGTATGTCAGCCAAGTGCAGCGTCTTCTGTATGGCATCCCAAAAACTCCCTGATCCCCCTGAGTCTTACTAGTATTTGGAATTTTCACTTTGTGTTCTGCAGATCACAATAACTGGAACAGCAATTGCCTAATTCTGACCTTCTGTTCAGATATTGTTCTTGGTTTTGTGAACTATATAATGGCAATGTGTAGCCCTATACAGACTGGATTTGTAAAGTGCTTGTTTTGAGAAGGGTTTTTTTGAATATTCACTAAAGCTGCCATTTTGAGATAATCAAGTAAAAACTGTGAATGGCAGCTGCAAGGAATTTAGCTGCTAAAATCTCCTTCTTTAGGGAATGTAGGCAAACTACATTGAAAAGATTGTCATAGGAGTGACAAAAAAAACCTTCTGACAGTAGCCTCACCCACATCTGTCAAATTTAAATTCTCTGACTTTTTCATTTTTTTTTCCAAAACAAAGATGTTGAGAATTGTTTTTTTCTCAAATATATTTTTTTCAACTTAGTCATGAGCTGTTGAACAATTTTGCTGAAGTTATTCTCCTGATTAGAAAATGAAAATAAATGTTTATTCAGTCCATGGCATGTAAAATGTCAGTAGTGATCATTAACTTTTGGTAAGGCTGACATACTGGAAACAGTCTTGTAACAAGAAAATGTTCATAAACATTATTAGTAGATACTGCTACCGTTTCCTTTATGTAAAATAATTAGCAAACTCTTCCAGTATATACTGACCACTTTTAAATAGCAATGCATTGGGCTCACTGCAGATTAGTATGGTACCATTTTGCAAAGCATCCAGTAGAAGAATCCAGACTTCTAGTTCCCTGACCTCTGACTTACTTGTATGCTTGTGATGATGCACTGAGCAAAGAATTAAGTTTTAGTTTCCTATGACATTATGTATATACTTCTTTAAAAATGTGAAATAAGTCAAGCTCTCATTCCTGCTATTTTTCATTCTAATTAGAAAGCTAAGAGTCAGGAGCATATATTTGCTAATATTACAAGATTTTTTTTAAATAAAATAATGAAATGAGTTCATAATAACTGTACAGAGTTCTTGTTGTCCATGCACACCTGTAGGGAAACAGTTGATCACAGCATGAACTGATGATTGAGCACATGGTGGAGGGGTGTGGCTGGCCTGGGGAACACAGGTGCATCACTTGCACCTGTGACCGGAAGGGGTGGACCTGGGGCGGAGTTGCCCCAGGCTTAGATAAAGGCCAGCCAGCCAGAGAAGAGGTAGCTTGAGGGAGCAGCTGGAGGAAGAAGCTTGAGAAAGAAGAAGCTCGAGAGAGAGAGAGGATTAAGGAACAGTTTTGAGAAGCTGGAGAACGAAAGAGAAGAGAAAATGGCGTAGTCATAAGAGTTTTGGGACCTTTTTCCGTTACAACACCTTAACGAAAAAAAGCATAATTGAAGTGCTAAACTTAGTTACCACTGGATCATGCTACTACTGCTTAAAAAAAAAAAAAAAAAGAAAAGAAAAAAAGAGAAGAAAGAAAGAAGAGTTGGATTACTGCTTTCCTTTGATCTTGCTTTTGAAAGGCAAAGGAATTTTTAGTGCAGATATTGCTCCTTTTTTTACCCACAGTTCTCCACTAGCAAATCTTTTCTCTTGGGTTCCCAAAGCTGCCTTGATATATATCTCATAAGTTTGCTAATTTTCACTCTGGTAGTCTACCACGTTCCAATCATTTGGGAAAATACTGCGTTTTGAAGTGCCTTTTTCTTTGGTCTTTACCTTACAAAGCTAAATTTTTATGAACTTAAAATTTTAGAGTACATCTCAGATACTAAAAATGATTCCAGCTATACAGTGCTGAATCAAGTAATATTAAAGTTTTATTTTAATATTAGCTTCCACATGTTTACATACCAAGTGGAATAGATAGTAGAAAAGAACATTATAAACATAAATTACGTAGAAAATAAAACAAGGAAATCAAAAAATATTTTCATACTAAACATTTAAATAGCATCTGCAGCGGGCTAGGTATGATGACTCCAAAAATAAGACAGTCAGGACCAGGATCAACAAGATTAATGAACCTCAAGGTCTTTTAATTCCTCTGACCCTGTCAAAAAACAGGGTATCTTTCATCTCTGTGAAGTCCACGTAAGGAGCTGAGCATATTGGCTTTTTCAGTGTAAGGAAGGAAAGTGGTCGCAGAAGACCAGACAGCGGCAAAGCTGGTGCTTTCAGAGAGCTAATGATTTACTTTTCAAGTGTTTTTATGCCGTTCTTTGCAAGGGCTAGGGAGGAGAATCTCTGAATCTTGCCTTGACAAAGAAAGCTGGAGTATAGCAGAAATGTGTAGTGCTAGCTCTGAGGAGAGAACCCTTCAAGGAAAAATGCCCTTCATGAGAGGGCCTTTTCCAGCTTGCAGCACAAGCCAAACTGGACAGCATTCACATGTCACAGTGACACTTGGAGTTATCAGCCCTGTGTAGATTTGAAGAGCTACAAAATCTTTATGGGTTAATTTTCAGGCAGGATTCTAACTTTGCTGTAGCAAAACTCCTTATTGTAATCATCTGTGGCTAATACATTCTTCATATCAGCAAAGAGCTGCAGGAATTGGTAAAAGTGTTGGCTTCAGGTTTAAAGCAATCCCTGTGGGTGGACATAAATAAAACAGAGAAAATTACTTGAAATTCTAAACTTATACTTCCTTCTGGCTTTCTTTAATCATGTTCAGACTGACACATTGTCTTACCTCTTTAGTTAGACAACTGCAAGATGAGGAAATGTTGCCAAGTTCTCTGTTTATTTGAGACAATCAGCAGATACTTTCTCTGGAGTTGAGCTGCTCGTTTTTTTCTCAGTTACTGTGCTCATTGACTTTTTTTTTTTTTTTTTTTTTTTTTTTTTTTTCTTTTTTTTTTTTTTTTTTTTTTTTTTTAACTTTAGATGCTTCTGTGCCTTTTTTGAAAGAAAAGTGACCGAGGAGACGCAGTTTGTGATGAAATAAATAAAAAAAAGTATTGGTTCATAAATTGATTTTATATGGAAAACAAGGAAAATGACATTTCCATCCCAAGAATCCACAGCTATTTTGAAGTTTTCTAAACTTTTTAATGCTTTTTAGTGCTAGCACTTTTTAATGATTTCTTACAGTGTAAGATTTCCTGGATATGACGTTAGCTGTGCAGGTTTTTAGACGTGAACCTTTATTTCTCATGTAATACTTTCATCTCTAGACAGTACCAAGATGTAGTAACTGTTCAGCAAGTCTGACTGTCTTTAGAGCTTCCTGGCTGTGGCCACTGGCATATGTAATAATCTTTTGATGAAATAACAGTATTTATATTAACAATAGATATGGTCTTTTAAGAGGAAGAACATAGTTATAAAATACTCCACATGTTTATTTCCCTAAAGGTCTTACTGCTCTGTAATTTTTAGCTGAACTTACTTGCTTTCAGTTAGCTTCAGTAAATTCTATGTTTGCCTTTGCTTTTCTTGTTCCTAGTTATCTACTGTGTTTAGGGTGTTACTTTTTTAAACTACTCTGTTCTTTTGGTATCTGTTATCCAAACAGGTAACAGCTTCAGCTGTCACCTAAAAACGGTCTTTTTCTTTATAGAATTATATTTTAGTGGTCCTTTAGTATTTACAGAGAACTGACTTATCCTAAACGGCTTCTCATGATTAATTCAACCCTAAATCAAGAGCAAAAACCTCCTGTCCTGTTGCTCCTCTCTTCATGCGGCTGATAATCAATGTGATCAGAAATTCAGTCCTGTTACACCTTTCAATTTCTTTCAGGAAATATTCGGATTAAAATTTTCCTTCTAAATAAGACTGTTTTGCCATCAATTGCCTCTTGCGTAAAAATATTCTCTAAAATTAAGTGGGAAATGATAATTCCCTATTTTGTTAGTTAACATGTTACATCCAAGAATTGGATTGGCTGTCTTAGAAGAAATAGCATACAAGAAGAATGATACTTAAGACTTTTCCTCCTTCTGTCTGTGTTGGATCTATCTGATGAAGAAAAGGCAACACTACATCACCTCTTCCCTTTACCTTCATCTTGTACGTTGCAATACTTACCCTGCTTGAATTCTTTGTGTACTGTGGGGATAAGACCAAGTACGATCTCTTTTCCGTTCCATACTGCTCCTGACATCTACCACCTCCCGAATAAATTGAAGACTACAAACCATGATTTTAAAAGTATACCGATATTCTCTTCATCAGAAGATACTTTTAGAAATTAGTTGCCAAACATTTCAAAGGCTCTCATGAGATCTTCGAATGGAAGCTGTGTTCTGTGAAGGGTTCTGCTGCTATACGTGATCTATTTGATGCCCCTGACTGAGTTTCAGGTCTCTTGTCTATGGCTGCTCAGTTATCACCATAGGTGGGCTAATGTTCCATTGGTGTCAGTTACTATCTGTACATTGTAGTTGGGGCTTCCAAATTCTCCGCAACACATATATTTAAGAATTGTGTGTTTAAAGTTGGGAATGAAATGTTTGGGTTTTATTAACCTTAAATGTTCTAATTAGTGTGCTATTAATGAACAGATTTTGCAAATGGGGAGAGAGAAAGTCAAACACGTTTGCCCTGATTATTTCTACATTTTTATGCTTTATTTTCATGTTTCATCTGCATTATTGTCAGAAATGAAGAACAAGAAGTTTTCCAGATTTTAATTGCTGTTTGTTAACTACTAGATGTAGTAGAAAGACTCTACAAGATTGTGTAAGGTCATCCCTGTTCCCTGTAAGTCTGCAATGTAATTGTGGATCGAATGCTATATCTAAGCTTGCTAAAAAAAAAAAAAAAACACAACCTTTCAGTGACCAGCTTTAATGGTTAATGGCACAGAGGTGGTTACATTGTAAGGAAGATTCTAAAAACTAACTCTATAGTATTTAATATTATAAAACTTTGGCATCTACAAAATATTTAATTCAGGTCATCTTAAGTTCCAGTTCACTTATTTTCTTTGCTACTTATTTTTACTTCATTTTAAGAGTCTGGATATCATACTTTTATGATATACTGTTCTGTCTCACATGGAATGTCCCTTGATAAAAACAAAGTATTTTAAAATATTATTAAATTCAGTGTTGAAAGAAAGCAAATCTACAGATGTGGCTCAGAAGTCTCCCACAATTTGTAATACTTAAGCTCAAGTTAGTGCAACTTGAATCCTGCACATGTAACTGCATATGCACTTCTACTGAGTATTCTTGTGCTAATTAATTAGGAAGAAGATCTCTGACAGTATCCCTTCTCACCAAACCGAAATTTTGTGGGTTTGACATGCTATTATTAGATTCTGCTTAAAATGCTGAAAGTATCTTTTTGTTTATTACACATCTTTGGCACCCATAACTCAACTACATTATACAGAGATGCTTTACAAATGTTTATAAGGCTTCTTCTTGCCAGATTAATTAATCTGACTTATTAGATATTACAGATTCAATATATTATTAACATTTAAATGAGATATATGCAATGGCTTTTTCCACTGACCTGCTCTTCATCTGTTGTTTTTCTTGTTTTTCAGTGTCACTAGGTAAACAAAAAGGATGTAGTAGTAGGAGTTGTGTTTGGGCAAATGAAATTTAATGGTTTAGATATCAAGTTTTAATGTTATTAGTTAGCCTTGAGTTTGAAATTAATATTTCTGTTTTAAATTTCTGCCCCTCGTATCCATGAAATAAAGAATCTGAATTGCCCGGAGTCATGGACTGAATCTTCTGAAGTTAAAGCTTCCCACAGAGAGGTTTCTAAGTATGGTGGGTGAGGCCTTTATGCAGTACAGGTGATTTTCAAGGGATGCAAAATGAGTAAGACACTTTTCAATTATTATGCAAGTTAATTGAAAATGTCCTCTCATTTTTTCATTCGTATTGTACAACCCATTAGTTTTTTGAGATGGGTGCACTCATTTGCTTGGAGAAGTAGAGACTTTGCTTGATTTTTTTTATTCAGAAACATCACAGACCTGTATTAACCTGGTAAGTATGAAGGTCCCCAAAATAGCATATCAAAGAGATCTCAACCTTGAATGCAGGAAGGTAGGCAAATAAAGTTTTTTCCTCTTTTGATTTGTACGGCTTAAGGATGTTAAGAATTCTTAACATTCTGGAATCAGACAAAAAATAGTATTACTGACAAATTCTATTTTAAGTCCTTTTATATGTAATGCAAATAAATTATTGTGTTCTTCTTGCCAATGACTTTATTATAATGAGGAGTAGCAGAGTGTGCTTCTCAGTGCAAGAATGTATGAGCCTAGTTACCTTGTGGAAACGCTTGTAGCGTTTTCTCGAAATGAAGAAAAAATTTCCATTCCTTTCTGTCTTCCCCTGTCTATGCTGCAGGTGTTGAGTAACCGAATCAAAGAACCGCAGAACTGTAGGGGTTGGAAGGGACCTCTAGAGATCGAGTCCAACCCCCTTGCCAAAGCAGGTTCCCTACAGCAGGTTGCACAGGTAGGCATCCAGACAAATCTTGAATGTCTCCAGGGAAGGAGACTCCACAACCTCCCTGGGCAGCCTGTTCCAGTGCTCCGTCACCCGCACCGTGAAGAAGTCCTTCCGCATGTTGGTGCGGAACTTCCTGTGCTCCAGCTTAAGGCCATTTCCTCTCATCCTGTCCCCACAGACCACTGAAAAAAGATTGCCCATGTCCATTTGCCTCCCACACTTTAGATATTTGTACGCAGTANGTGCAAGACTTTACACTTGCTTTTGTTAAACCTCATAGAACTTCTTACTGCCCAACTCTCCAGCCTGTCCAGGTCAGGAATGTACGAGCCATGTCAGCCTGTCCAAGCTATCAGAAATCATAAAATCCATAGAATCAGGTTGATCCTCAGCATTCTGACTCTGCAAAACTATTTAATTGTTTGCATGACTGAATATTTAGTATGAATTTCTTGTGAAGCATCCTTAGTTTGTTTTTCCACCTAAACCTTTCAAAGACAAAGCTGCTTAATCAAGGAAAGTGCAGATATTGAACCTTGGCTGAGAGGATCTAATACCAGCAGCAACTCTCTGAGCTGCCAATGATCTTCAAGCTATGATTGAACCTGGACTTGGTCTGTATTTTTAGATACACTTAAGTAGCTAGAAATTGGCTGAGGGGGGAAAAAAATGTTGAAAGCTTCCTTCAAGGTCAATTACTGCTGGTAATCTCAGTAGGTGTTGAATCAGGAGGAGCAAGTGAGTATTTTGAAGAATTTGACAAGTTGTGAAAATTCAGTTTCTGTTGAAGTGGGGGGAAATATTCTTTGTAGTATTTATAATGTAGATGTATAATCATGAAACAACACCACTGGAGCAACAGTTTTTACAATGCTGTCACTTGCATCTAGATCAGTTTGCAAGATAAATTGCCAGAATTGCAAATCTGGAAACATGTAAAAGTTGAAAGAAACAATGTACAAGTTAATGAATTCCAGATGTGACAGTTGGAATCTATCAATGGAACAAATGTCCCAACATTTAATAATTATTTTCCCAGCTTTTGAGAAATGAGCGTGCCTAATTACAGTTTCCTGGGGAGCATGTGTTGCTAAGTTATCCAAAAGCAACAAGAACCACAGAACATCAAATCCTCTGAAGTCTATGCATTGTGCAAGAACTTCTGAAATGCCTGCTCAGAAGTTGTTCTCTGTTTAATTTCATAGCAGGCAGAAACTGATGTTTTTATGAAAATAGAATAATGTACAATAGAGAAAAGGATTTCTTCTAATTCTTCCTGTGCAAAAATGTTTGTCAAATGTGTGTGGGCAAGTATGGAAAGTTTAGTGGAAGTCTTCTTTTTGCTGAAAAATTAGTAGTCAAATCTTCAAAAGGTTGAAAAATTGAACAACTGAGATGCATCAAAACAGTGCATTTTGATCATGTGCTCTGAAGGAAAAAAAATGTTTCTTTGTGATTACAGTATGCACACAGTGTCTAAATTTGATACTGTAAAAATTGCATTGAGTTTGGCATATTTGCTTATGTCTAAGCTCATATTAAACTGTTATGTGTTTGATACCATAATATTGATTTGACAGAATAAAGATATTAACATGAAAAATACAGGAAAAATAAATACTCATTAGGGGAGCTAATTATTATAGGAGCATCTATATATGCTGTATGCAGTTGTCTGCATAAAGCCCTAAGAATAAAGAGATCTTTATGGCAATAAACGGAGGTGGGATTCCACCAGTAGCCTTGGAGAAGGAAAAAAAGATCACTTCTAGATTTTAGTGAAACTTTTTAAGATACCTAATCTACTGTTGTCTAATGATATTATGTAAAACAAGCAAAAGCATTGTATTTGGTTGTAGTAACTTGATATTACCTATTCATTCGTAATACGAAATTCCTGTTGATCCTAGATATTTCCATTTGCTTCAGTAATATTAAACTTGTGCTTTTACTCTGAGTTAATCCTGTTGATCTGAACAGGATACTTAATAAGTGTGGGCAACACCACTAATAAACTTACTGGAGAGATTCTTCTTAGTGGTTTTGGATCTCTTAACTAAAATGTTATTTCCAATGATATCTTGACGATGAAGGAAGTCTATTTGTATTGAGTTGACAATGTACAGTTAATCTCATAGTTTATAAGTAACACTTAATACATGATAGCTGAGTAAAACACTGACTTTTTCCTACAATTTCTATTTGATTTGCTCTGTCCTGCTAGTAGTAGTATTTACTTCACAAGATTTGATACAATATAAAGTTATTGCCATAATCAACTCAAAGCAGAGGCAAAGTTCCTAGAACAACTGTCTATCAGAGATTCTAGGTGATGGAAAAAAGTGAGAAAATAGGACTGTGTCAGGCTTATGCTGTATGGTATTTTTGAGGATTACAAGTACCTGTTATGGGCATATAAGCAGAGGCTGACTCTGACTGTCCCAGCTGTCTCTCCAGCCCTCTTCGAAGTCCCTGCAGCCTTTTTTATTTGTGAGAAATGGACTCACCCTCATCCCTGTCTCAGGAAACTCATTTTTGCACATACTTACAGACTTGTATAAGGATCCATTTCTTGGATTAGTTCCTGGCCCTGATAGTTCCTGGCCCTGAAAATGTAAGCCAGCATAAGAGATGTACTTACAGCAAGTTAGCTAGCACTGCATCATATATTTCTTTTATATACCTGAGTTCCATTAGTGTAGTACTTTTTAAAATTTGTTTTAGAATGCGGATCAGTTGTTTCAGCAGTAAATGTGTTTGAAAATGAGCAGGCAAGTCATTGTGCTTTGAGCAGGGAAGACAGAAAGCTAAGGTATCTTGAAAGACTGCTACTTTTTGCTGACTTAAATGTAACTATTACGATGGGACATTCAGGCTTTCACGGCTTGATCAAAGTTTCTTGTGGACTATAGAAATGAAAACTATAAAAAGCTAATAATCAATGTTCTAGGAAAACTAATAGTCAAAGCTATGAAAAAGATTGCTACTTGTGCTATCCCCGTTACTGGGAAGTCCCTCACTAGAGCAACTCTTTTCTTCCTTTTCTTCCAAAACCTTTATAATCTTCATGATAAAACTTTGACATTTGGTAGCAAGAACCCACTTTGAAGTTCTGTTGTTTTCTGTATTGCTGGGTAGATTTGGGCCAGATGCAAAATATTGAAGTATTTTATTTGTTTGAGGGTACTGTTATCTGGCAAATCACCAAATATTGCAGTTTCAAAGCCATTTCAAAGAATGCACCTAGAAAAATTTCCAGTTACTTCAAGTGCTGTCATGTACATGGATGAGAAGAGATCCGTGGTAGTCTTGTACCATTTTCCTACCGATTGGAGTAGATCTATATGACCATTTAGGGACAAGCACAACTCACTGTATAAACTTCCTGCTCACTGTCCAAAGATTTGTAATAGCATTAGCACCAAGAGAAAAGTTGTTAACGCTGTTGGCAGTATGCTAGCTGAACCTGCCATGTATGTGACCTCTGGTCTGTTCAATGTCTTGCAATCTGGCCAGAGGAATCCCCTGTGTTGTTTGGGCTAGGAATTTGGTAGCAGCCAAATATATTTCATGGTCTTTGTTCTATCTGTTGGACTGTTTGTAATACGTACAAAGTAGCAGTTTCAGAAGGATTTTGGAAGAATTTTTATATTGAGGCTTCTCTGTATTACTAGCATAATGCAATATCCATAACATTAATACAGCACAACTTTTCAAACACTTAAAACTGATGTATCAAGTAACTTTCAGTGGCTCTCACAAGTTGCTGTTTTCAAAAGGAAGGATTTGCAGCTCTGTCTGCCATCTCTAGAGATTATGCTTTTTCAGTCTAATTTGTGTGATGTCTGTGACTTTCTCAGGCCAAACACTCTTAGTGCCCTGGATCACGTTTCTTAATTTTGAAATTAAATGCACCTCTCCCTGATGCATGTCTGTGTGTGGGCAGCCTTGTATGTTTGTAAGTCTATCTTATATGTCAGAAATACTGACTGTGACTGTTGTTTCCTGTTGCAGATCTACACCATAAGGATCAAGAAGCAGTAGGAATTCTCAGGTCTTGATTGCTGTTGATCAGCTAATGATTACTCCACTTTTTATGTGAGATCAGACAGATACTTAGGTCCTCTTCTTTTTTTGAACATGCAGTCTACTTATGTGTCTTACAAAGCAGCATCTTTTCATCTCTTTTTTTCAGGAATCTCTCTCTGAAGTTGTATTTATCAAAGAATATAGCAGCATCTGTAGTTTCTGGGGAATGTTTATCAGGACCTAACTATCAGAATACTAGCAGTTTGTGGTTGATACAATTTAACACAGTCTTGTCCTGAATAAAGCATGTTTTCCTGTGAAATTCTTTTTTTTGGTCTCTGTGTGTGCTGAAGGGCTATGGTCAATGTGTACTTTTCTATTTGAATTTAATGAATATATAATACAAGTGTATATATATATATATAATATGAACTAGTCTGAGATGCAAAAGCCCTGTGTTTAACTGTGCAGTTTTAGAATTTAGAATATCTGTGATAAGTTCAGTTTTGATGGAAACTGCTATAAAGGCTTCATTTGTTCAGTATCTAAAAATTCTTTCTCTCTTTTTCTGTAGGTTTCCTTAGTTAACTAGAGAGCTCTCAGACTGGTTGTATAGGACAACCAAAATACAAATTGCTCTTTTAAGTTCATGTCTGCAAGGAATCTTCTCATTATGTTCATGTATCAATTTTAGTGATACCTACTGCCACCATTTAATGTGATAAATTCTCTAGAATAGAAATCATACACTTAAGAGAGGCATTGTAATTTTTGTCTACTTAGGGTTAGTCATATTTTGGACACTTTCTGGAGCTGTTCCATTTCTGTCATCATGTTCTTCTACAGATTATGGTCTCCTGATTACTTCATAGTACATTGAAAGTGATTATGTTAAATAGCTTAGGTACTGAATACCATCCAAATGGCAATAATAGTTCTTAAGGACACGAATGTTGTGATCTGGTTACAATACCTGACAAAATCTTACTGATGTCTCAAATCATAGAATCCTCTAGGTTTAAAAATACCCTCAAGATTATCAAGTCCAACTGCCAACCTGACCTACCAAGTCTCATCACTAATCCACGTTCCTTAGTGTAATGTCCACATGTCTCTTAAAATACATTAAGGGATGGAGACTCCACCACCTTTCTGGGCATTCCAAGCATTCAAGTCAAGTATTCCAATGCTTGACCTCCCTCTCTGTGAAGAAATTCCTCCAGATATCCAATCTAAACCTTCCGAGGTGCAGGCTGAGGTTGTTTCCTCATGTTCTGTCGCTTCTCGCTGAGAAAGAGAGACTGATCCCCACCTCACTGTGAATCCTTTCAGGTACTTGTAGAGAGTGATGGGGTGTCTCCTCAGTCCCCTCTTCTCCAAACTAAGCAGCCCCAATTTCATCAGTTGCTCCTCATGAGTCTTGTTTTCTACTTCCTTAAAAAAAATAAAAAAAATAAAAAAAATAAAAATAATAATAATAATAAAAAAAGCATCCATCACCTTTCCTACAATTTCTACTAATATTTTTTGGTAGTACAAAATGTTCCATCCTTAATCTTTAATTTTAGAAACAGAATCCCAGCAGCTCTTATCGTAGTTAGTTAACCCTTTAATTCAGCTATCCATCAAAAATATATACATATCACATACTTGCTCTCAGCTACCATCTCTATTGATTTTAGCCTTAATTAACTTATTTCTGAAATAGTACTTGATGCATTCTAATTTCAATGTTTTACTTTGGAGATTCTTACATATGATGAAGTGTAGATGCCTCAAATGGCTAGGGAAGTCTTAAATATTAGAAATTGACTTATGTCCATCTTTCTGCATAGTACTTAGTTTTTGTTAATATTTTGCCCATGTAAGACTGCACAAATTAGCAAATTACAGTGAATATATGTGATTGCCAGAGAAATCATGGAAAAATTCTATTTTTTTTATGGCACATCAGGGTTGATTTGCAACTGTCTTGATTTGCAAAATAGTGCATCATCATCGAGGTATTTCCCAGTAAACAATAAAAGGAAGCACTTTTCAGAGAGAATCAGAGGCAAAGGCAATTGTGTTCATCATGTCTTCAAATTAACCGACACAGTATGTTATGGAAGTCGGAGGGGAGGGATAAGGCATCACAGTAAGCAGGTCAAATGTAATAAAATGGTAAGAAATAAAACGTGGGCATTAATAAATTACCTCTTAAAAGAAAATCCAGTTATTTATTTTACAATGGAATAGCTAGGATTAAGTTTCTGATCAGTATTAAAAATGCAAAATCATAGGTATTAGGCTCATGTTCATAATATTAAATCTATTTGTTATTCTCTGATATGATTAGCATTCTCATGCGTTTAACTGTGCTTCATTAAGCTTTATTTTCTACAGTTTTACTACCCTATACATCAGCTCTCCAAGGTTTAAAGAGATTAATTACATTTTACTCATGCAGTAGTCCATACTTGTATGGCCTAATTAAACACATCTTCACTGCTAATCCAGACAGGTAATTAATAATAATATTGACATATAAAAGTAAACTGTTCTGTGAGCTGGGTGTGCAAAGGGGTATGGCTGTGTGCTACGGGTGAAGGTGACAACTGATAAGTTTGCAGGCAGCTGCTGTGAGTTGATGTCTGGGGGCAGCCCCAGGACCTCCCCAGAGGGGGCTCTTGGGCCTCAGTGAAAGCAATGCTGCCTCACTCTAGGCTTTAGAGAAGGTAAAAATGAGTCTCCAGAGTGGTTACAGAAGCAATGGATTTGTCAGCTGCCTGACACTAAATATTAGGAGTCTTTTAGTTCTTGGTGAGTTAGTTGTATGTTTGCTAAGCAGTGGATTTGATGATGTGTCTTGCTAGGAGCTAAATAATTGCTTTCTGTGAGCATCTGCTTTGCAGACAGATTGCCTGTGACTCTGTAGCTGCTCTTCCTGTAAATCTCTTCTAAAATAGCAGCCTGTGCTGGGATGCTTGCAAAATATGTCTTTGCTGGTGATGATCGTTTGATTAGTCAGACTAGGTGCCCTGTTATCCTGATTATCCTCGTTGTCTTTTTGTCTTATCCGTAAATGGCAGAGCTTTACGTTACGTGTGATTATATGGCACTTTGTGTGACTATCTGTGCTTTTAGAGCTGAGTCTGCTTGTACACTGCTTGTAGTTTCTATATCGTTTTGTTTAGTTCACTTACTTTCCATGCCTTAGAATGCACTAAAGGTCAAACTTTGGCAGTGTTTGTGAGTAAATGTATCTCCTGCTTCACTTACTGCAGCTTTTAAATATCATGCAGCCTCTTGGACAAAATGCTCCAACCTGGCTCCTAACTATCCAAGGATAGAGGGTGCTGTAAATTGGCACATAATCTTTTTTGGCAATGCCACATAACTTTCAGTACTATGAATGGTAGAAAACGAATGTGGCAAAATTTCTTAATTTTTGTTTTAAGCCTTAATTGATTTATTCAGGTTTGATATGCAGGGTAAGATGTACCATTTTCTGTCTACTCTTCTTAATGGACAGATAATGAGAATCTCTCTCTTTTCTGTGCATTTCCTAAATATGAGCTTCGGAAAGACAAAGATGAAGGACAAGAATCTCATAAAGTATTGTAACTTCTCATCAATAACTTATTCTCTAGGATATTAACATTTTCTTTTGTAGTCATAAATATGCTTTTTCTGTTGCTGTTCATCTGTTAAAGCTATTATTTTTTGTTTCTGAATTCAAAGGCTTTTTTTCTCCTTGCAAGATTCATTTTATCATTTTATTTTCTACATTTTTCCATGTGTTTTCTGTGAGGTACTTTAAATTTCTAACATAAACGGTTGCCATTTTGTCTTATTTCTAAGTGGCTTTGAAGCTTTCTCTTCTAGGGTGGAACTCACTGTCTTGCTCAAGTCTCTGCTTTTCGGAGTCAGAGTGTGCCAACACTCCCAGTGGGCCTTCTTGTAGTTAGTAGGAAATGAGAAACTGGCAGGTAGTGTTCTGGTGCAGCAGCTATCACACTTTAGATACTGGATGGTTGTTGAGTTTTAGGTCTAGGAAGAAATATTATAATCAGATCTCTTTTGTATACTGAGTACAGTATACCTGTGTTTTTTAGAGAATATACTCTCAGCAAAGCCAATGCAGCTAGAACAAATTTTCTCTCCTCCTGCACTGAAGATGTCAATAATTTCAGAATAAAAGATGTGCTGTGAAGCCAGACTTCTGCAGAAGACAGCAAAACTAATCTGAAGAGTTAATCTCTGGCTGCTGCTGTGTCCTTACTATCATCCTAAGCAATGATTGATTTTTCCAACACAGTCTGAAGAAAGAATAATGACAGTACGATTTTTAGTAGTTGTATAAATAGTAGTTGTATAAATAATAGGATGGCATATCGTATTTTGTGACTGCACAACTTTGCTTTTGTTTGAATTTTTTGTGTGGGTGGCGTTTTTCCAAGATTTAATTAATTTTAGTCTATTGATTTCTCTAAGTAAGGAAGGTTTTTCTTTTTAAAACTTCAGGATAGGGACAATATTTATCTTACTATGCTACCTATGTTGCATAGATTTTGATATCTGGCTTCACTAACTTTTGTGAAGCTGTGGTCTCCACAGGGTTTCTAAAGCTGGTCTCTTCTCACTTTTTTTTTCCTCCTCTTTTTAAAACTATCAAGAGATAGAACAAAGAATAATTGCTGCCATAATTATTGAAATTGTTTGCACAGCTACATTATTTGTCAAGTTTCATTCTGCTTAAAAATGGTTCTTTATAGATCCAATTCACCAAGCATCAATAAAGAATAAGGACAATTAAAAATTGAATTTCAATGCAAATGTGGCCTTTTCCCTATTCTGCATGAACGCACATTCATCAGGCTCATAAACCCGGCTGTTGACAGCATACCATTGAAATAGCCAAGAAACAGCCATACTGTTATTGTTTTGTGAGCCTTTGATATCACGATTCATTTCCCTCCAAAAACAGATTGCAAAAGGTCAGTAACATGTCACAGAAATCTGTACAGCAACCATGTGGAGACACGTTTGCCTAGATTTGCAAAGGGTCCGTAATACCAACGGGCCTGATCCCTGCACAGTGGCTTTTTTCAACAAGCATTTACACAAAACTGATCTCATCCCTCATTCATGTATCCCATTGTTACCTACAAGTTGTTATTGCAGAGTCACAGAATGGTTGAGGTTGAAAGGGACTTCATGAGATCAACTTGTCCAGTTTCTCTGCTTAAACAATTTCAGCTAGACTGGGTTGCCCAAAACCATAACCAGATAGGTTTTATCCATCTCCACAGATGGAGACTCCACAGCCTCTCTGGGCAGCCTGTTCCAGTGTTTGACCACTTACAGTGAGAAAGTATTTTTCATGTTCTGTTTGAATTTCATGTGTTTTAATTTGTGCCAATTGCCTCTTGTCCTGGCATCACAGATATTTATCATAGAATCATTAAGGTTGGAAAAAACCACTAAGATGGTCTAATCCAACTATCAACTCACCACCACCATGCCTACTAAACCATGTCCCTCAGTGCCACATCTACCCTTTTCTTGAACACCTCCAGGAAGGTGACTCTACGACTTCCCCGGGCAGCCTGTTCCAATGCCTTACTGCTCTTTCTGAGAAGTTTTTCCTAATACTCAACCTGAACCTCCCCTGGTGCAACTTGAGGCCATTCCCTCTTGTCTTCTCACAAATTACCTGGGAGAAGAGGCCAACCCCTCACCTCTCTGCAATCTCCTTTCAGGAAGTTTCAGGGAGGAGTAAGGTCTCCTGAAAGCCTCCTCTTCAGACTAAACAATCCCAGTTCCCTCAGCCACTTCCCATAAGACTTGTGCTCTGGACCCTTCACCAGGTTTGTTGTCCTTCGGACGCCCTCCAGGGCCTCAGTGTCTTTCTTGTAGTGAGGGGCCCAAAACTGAATACAGTACTCAAGGTGCAGCCTCACCATTGCCAAGTACAGAGGGATGATCACAATTTATAAGCGCAGATAAACTCCTCAAAGAACCTTATCTTCTCCAGAGTGAACAGTCCCAGCTCTCTCACTCTCTCCTCAGGTGAACAGTACCTCAGTTTCTTAAAAATCACTGTGGCCCTGCACTGGACCCAGTGGTCCATATCTTCAAATCTACTAGGGAGCCCAGAACTGGACCTAGCACTCTAGGTGGGGCCTCACAAATGCTGAGCAGAGGGGCAGGATTGCCTCCCTTGATGTGCTGACAGCACTCCTAATGCAGCACAGGATGCCATTAGCCTTCCTGGCCATGAGACTGCTGGCTCATGGTCAGCTTGTTGTCCGCCAGGCCCCCCAAAATCCTTCTGTGCAAAGCTGCTTTCCAACACGTCAGCCTCCGTTATGTAGTGGTGCATGGGGTTATTCCTTCTCCAACTGTCATCAGCAGACTTGCTGAGGGAGCATTCTGTCTCATCATTCAGGTCATGAGGAGGAGGCTGAACAGGACTGGCTCCAGTATTGGCCTCTGTAGTACTTCACGAAGTGTCTTGCCTCCAACTAAACTTCGTGCTGTTGATCACCACTCTGAGAGCTTGGATGTTCAGCCAGTTTTCAGTCTACATCACTGTTCACTTACCTAGCCTGTACTTTATCAGCTTGTCTATGATGTTATGGGAGGCAGTGTCAGAAGCTTTACTAAGGTTGAGATAAGTAACATTCTCTACTCTCCCCTTATCCATCAAACCAGTTACCTCACTGAAGAAAGCTTTAGCAATATCCTGCCTTGTGAAAAATGTAGTTTTTATCCAACTTGTGATTGGACTTCCTCAAGTACAGTGCAGTATTAGGATGATATTGACAATGCAACTTTCCATAGACCGTTTTGGATGAGGTGCATGTTTTTCACCCTTGGAGTAGATGAATGAGTATGGTGATAACTCAGTGTCATGCAATCCCTCTTTATTTTTGTGTACGCCATTGTTGGACTCCATACATTTCATTAATGAACTTGCAGTTTTAGCAAAACTGAGGCTTGATAGGAAGGCTTTGTGTAGTGCATTGGTAGAATTTATTAAGAAATCCAATATCAATCTAAGTGTATATTTATAGCTAGGAGATACCTTGGATATACACAGGTAAGTAATTGCAGTTTAAAAAAAAAAAGTTTTTCTATGCTGGTCAGAGGTAAGGCAATCTTCACAATATTTACAGTATGCTATGCTTAAATAGTAGAACTTGGTGTTTCATTCTTTAAAATATTGTATTGGCAAGATAGGAAAAATAAGACTAGTTTTGCAAAATTCATAGTATAGGTATGTGTAGCATACAAACAATTGATAGAAAGCATTTTTAAGGAGAAATTGCGAACAATATCCTATTTGTTAATTGATTAGTTTGGATGTACTTAACTTTCAAAGTTATTCAATGACTTCTTTTGCTAGCATATTTTGTCAATAAAATTATTCACAAAATTTCACTATATGCAGTTAATTATTCAATATTCAGAATCTGTCATTAAAGTTCCATAGCCTGGAACATGAACCATTTAATTTTTCAAATAATTATCTGAGTAAGTACTCAAATTCAAATCTATTGTGCAAGTGGATACACTTTAATTGTAAACTTTGCTTTCCAAAATATTGCATATACAAAAAACATTTAAGTTTGGCAAAATTTATGCCAAAGAATTTGTTCTAATGTTTTCTGAAAAGCAATGTACCGAGAAAATTAGTCAAAGAAAAAATTTCTGAGAATGTAACAAATTATGACCCTAAAGATCTGCTTTAACTCTGAAAGACAAACTAATTGCAACATAAGACAAACTTATGCTGAGCAATTCACAAAATAGTAGTCTATACTCTCTAGGGTATTGATTGTATATCATAATTTTAGTTAGTCACCTACCTTTACCAAATATATCTGTAAACTGGAGTCCTAATAGAATGAATCCAACCTCCCAAACTGGTTTATATTTATCAAGATAATATTTTCAAGTAAGAAAATCTGATTCTTAACCTTATATAACCCCACGTGTAAGAGAGATGAAAAAATCCATTAGCACAGATATCTTTGTGTATAGTTTGAGCTCAGCAAATATTTCTACCTGTTTTTTCTTTAAAACTTGTATTACTTTTTAATTAATGAGATCTGTGCCAACCGTTTAGACAAGGAAAGGCAGTGGAAATAGATTTTGTTTATTTGTATGGCTATGTTTTTAAATAAGATTCTTTGCAATCTCACATTGTTGAGTGAACTTCGTTGGCTGAGAATATTAAAATTTGCTTTTCAATTTCACAGTAAAAGATTCTGTAATGGAGAAATGCGGGCGTTTAAATCTTAAGCCATGCTGAATGGACTATTTATGCTTTAAATGTGCCTGTTTTACTTCTGTATGGTAGGCACCCTGAAATGAGGCCTCAGAAAGGCAAATTAAGAGTTACAAGATTCATTTCTTCTTGGGAAAATTCAGTAGTACTCTTGGAATGGGAAGTAATAATACCTTTTGTGGAATCTATAATCATAAATGATGTTTAATGCACTGGTGCATGATATACACTGTTAAAAGTATACGGTATCAGTCTCATTGAGACAGAACCACCAAGCAGTTCATCAATGTACAGAGAGATGAGGTGGGAGTGAGTACAACAGTTGGTTGCTAACCAGCTATTGAATTCCCAGAACAAGACTGCGGCTGTGGATCAGAAATAAAAAATACCTGTTGTGCAAGTGAAAGGCAGAACTGAAACTGATAAGAAGTTGAATGTCACCTTTCCAACATATAGATTCATTTTTCAAAAACTTTATTCATGAAAATGATACAAAATAAAGCAATATAGGAACTTTTTTTTTTTTTGTCATTGGTACAGATACAAAAGATGCAAATATGTGAATCTTAAAAACAGCTTCAGGAGAAAATTCACAGAGATTATTCTTTTCAAATGCAGTGATGCAGTGGTTGTTATCAGGAAGTTACAAAATGATGTGAAGACACTATGATGCTGTGGTCACACAAACTCTTTGAGTTAGTTATGTGGTGTTCTGTGAAGGTACATGCCAAAATTTTCTTAAGCTGTTGGTTGCAGGCTTTGGTAAAAGTTCTGAATTGAATTGCTAATGGAATTTTGATGTTCAATAATACAAATAAGAATATTATTTACATAAATATTGCCCCATGCAATTAATGTCCCCAGTGCTCTATTTGTATGCATCCTGATGGCTCCCTGCAGCAAAACTAATAGATCTGCTACCAGGGGACATTAATTGGGGGTGACACTACTTTAGTTCTGTGCACATTCCTATTCAATTGTCTTTATTGTAACCTGATTACTTTTCCTTTGATTCTAAAAATTTCATTATATCAGTTTATCATAGCACAGCTTCTGATATGATTTTCTTACAAATTAAAATACTTGTTGTCAGTATGCTTGGGTCAATTTACCTCATTAATCATGCTGTATTTCAGTATTCCCTGGAGGAATGTTTCAGGAATTGCCAACAGCCAATACTGCATTAGTATCGTTACAGAGTTATTTGTGCTTTGAGTAATATATAAAGAACTGTGTTGTCTTGTTTGAGAAATTGGATGTCACTACTTAAATATTTAATACTGGACAAAAACCTTGAATGGATAATTTTTAGTTTGCAAGTTTTCTCTTACCAGGTTATGTGACGCTGAGATAGCATAATAATTCTCATAATGTTTAACAATTTGGTTATTCATATGCTTAAATATGATCCAGGTTTGCTGCAGGTTTGATTTTGCTGATATCCGGTTCAGAGTCTGTTACCTAACTACTAACACAGACTTTACAGACCAGCCCAGAGCACTGCTTCAACAGCGCTACTAATTTAGATATCCCTGTGTCCTTACCACAAACAAGGGAGACCTTGTTGGGCTCCCTATTGTTTTTGGACAATCTGTCTGTTCATTTATGGAGCCAAAGCACATCAGCAGCTGCACCTTTCGTCTATGACCGCCCAAGATGGCTCATTTCATGTCAGATAAATACTGTTCATCAGGCCAAGGACAGAGCAAGGGACAGCCAGAGCTGAAGCATTCTTGACTGAGCAGTATCAATTGAAGAAAAATTCTGTGGAAACTGATTTGGGCTTTCTACTTTCTGTTCATATGTAGGGTATTTTACAGTGCCTTTTATTAATAAAGCTTTTCCACTATAGCAGGAATGATTTGCTTTCATAAAGATAGAGAGAAGAGAATGATCTTCATCCAATTCCACTTAGAACTTTTTGAGGCAGATTAAAATTGCTTATCTGGTAATTAGTTCTGTAGGTAGATTTTCCTATACAGGCTTTGATAGAACGTTGCTAAGGGTGTAAAATATGTTTATTTTGGGGTGTTTATTTGCCTCATTATCTGATCATCTGTGTATTCTTCACAATATTTCGAAGATAAGTGGTGAGCATCATAGCCGTGCTATAAGCCTAGTGAACATAGTTAAGAAAAGCAGTGAAGTCCAGCATTGATTGATGCTTCTTTCTGCCATACACAACACAGTTCTTAACAGCAGATGTGCACATAAATTCCAAAATGAGAAAATTGTTTTGTATAAATGACCAAGTTTTGTTCAGTGTAATCTGTATGTATAGAAAGTAATGCCTCTTATTTATTTCCATGGGAACTACCACAGACACCAAGAGCATGATAACACTGTTTGATAGAACAAATCCTGAGCTACAAAACAGTACTTTTCAGCGTGGTCACCACCATTAGCTATGCATTTCCACCAGCGATGAACAAGTGCCTGCATGCCGTACTCGAAAAAAATCTGCATGGCCATCCAGAACATGGCTTGTCTTTCACGTCACTGCTGCCACTGCTGAAATGCACCACCAACGCCTTGCTGTGCTCACATCCACTGTTTGGTTTCCTTCAACGCTCAGTAAGTGTCGATGAATGTCAGCGGGTGCCATCTTTTCCTCATGGAGGAATTCAGTTCCACACCTGTGATTCATTTGCACTCCCGTGTCAGATGCCATTGTGTCAGACTGCCCCTCTGCTTCCATCTGTTGTATGGCAACAAAACATAACGAAATATTGGTGGAAAGGTTCAACCTCTACTGCTGTACCACCAACATAATGAAACAGGAGGCATTACTTTCAGAGCAGCCCTCATGTATTTGTCTAGTAGCGGATCACCTGTTTCTGCTGACTGAGTTTTCCTCGAATACACGCTTATGTTTAAGGGAAAAAATGCAGTCTGTGTGGTGACTAACACTCTAATTCATTAATTAATTTCTGTGATAACATAGGCAGTCATCCCTCGACACTGAAAGCAATGTTTCCTTTTCCTTCTGTAAGTGCCTGCTGTGGGATAGCAGTTGTATTTATTAAAGCAATGATACCCCAAGCTAAAACTTCTATCTCCCATCACATTCTGTATTGGGTGGGAACTGAGGTGGTAAATTCATTTCTGCCCATAATGAAATATGTTTCAATCCTTTTAATTACAAAAAAGGGGGAAGTTCATGTTCTTAATTATGAGTTGATGTTGTAGCAATGGATCTTAGATTTAGTTGTTAATGAGATCTTTCTGTGTAAAAAAAGAATTGAAAATATTGCAAATATTAATTGCAAGTCTTTTTCAAAGACAAAAACTAGATCAGGAGTATCCACCTGTGTTCTTTTGTGAGGCCTGTGAAAGACAAGTGCTGTGAGTTTCTGTTTTGTATTGTTTTCTCCTCTTCTTTTTAGTACGTCTTTTCAACATGTTGAACATATGAGCACAAAATTCTGCTTAGACATTTGAAGAGTGAGAATTGAATTGTATGTGTTTATGATGTTTTTGAAGAGCTTTAGCTGTCCCATTAACTTTTTATCTGATGGAATGAACTTACAGCCTATATTTTAAGGATTACATTGTACTGAAACAAAATCTATCACCTGGTCCTTTGGGAGTTAGTATGTCAAATTGTTCTAATTCTTAAACAATACTCTTAAAATAATTAGATGGGCTGCAATTCTGAGTAAAAGTAGGGAAATATCGTCAGCATTATAAACTTAATAAGATAGTGATGTGGATCAATTTGTGTTGTCCTTGACTTTCTGCTTCTATTATAATTCTGGAAGATCGTTAACCACCTCCGGGATGTATTTGATTAATAGACTTGGTTAAACAAAGCAAGTGAGGTCAAGCGTGATNAAAAAAAAAAAAAAAAGCATTCCAAAGGGAATTTCCGCTTTCCAAATTATGAATGAGGATAAGATCAATCTCTCTTGATTTTGATTAATTAATCTGTGTTTTATCATAGTGATAAGAGCTTTGTTTTGCCTATATATAAAGTTTTATGTTATACTATCCTTTTAAAAGCAGTATCTTAAAGTATAGATTACTAGTATGCAGGTAAAGGAACAGTAAGCTTCAAAGATGTTTCTAAGGAGCTAGTATGTAAGAATACCATGCTTGTAACTTAAAATATGACAGGAAAATGCACATTTTTATGATGTCCTTTTTTTCCTTGTGAGGATGGTGGTGTAGATTTTATTTAGCATTTGTGTTATTTCATACAGAAGACAACTCAGTGTTCACTGAGTGAAAATGAAAATGTATTTTAACAATAGTCTCCCTATTTTTCTACTGCCCTTTCTCCTCATACCTTCCTTCTCCCAGAATTTGTCGAGCAGATCACTTGCTTCAAGCAGTGATGAAAAATAGAAATTATATAGATGCCTGAGTAGCACTGTGGTTTGCTTATCAGCGGCTTTTTATTTTCTGTTGCTCTTATTTTCTTTCACAGGTCCATTGGCTTGTGCAGATTAAGCATGCTTTATAGCCTAAAGATGCTATTTTTGTATACTTTGCTCCCCATGAGGTGAAAGCAATGAGTTTCATTGTATTTATTTCTGCACTATTCACAATTAGTTTTATGATCTATATAGCAAGAATGTCTGTCTTGTAAATCCAGTCCATGACTCTCACTTCTCTGATGGTGGCAATGAGTCCCTGGAGATAGAATATGAGTTAATTTCCTTATTATAAAATACTTTCCAGCTTCTGAATTACTGCTGTCCTAAAACATGCTGCCAACAAAAGGCAGCAGGTTTGCGGTTGCTGGATCTTAATATGGAGCATTGGTATTGCTCTCCTAATTAATATGAGTCATTTTTTGCTTATTTGCCTCCACAGGCATGAATTTGTCTTATTTGAATAGGTAGTTTTACTATTCATACACTATTTTTATTTACACAACTTTGACTGTTATGTCAGATGGTCTACCAACAGAGTAAAACTAACTGGGTTTTTATCTTTTCCAGGCCAGTATTACTCAGTCAGCACGTATTTGCTTATAACTTAAAGATCTGCACCATTTTTTTTTAATATGAATAAACTATTACTGAGTCATTGTCTTCCTACAACTATCCTGGTCTCCATCTAAACAAATTACTCTAATTTTCTCTAGATAAAAAGAAATTCTGTGTAATACTTTTACCATAACTGTTTCATTTAGTGACACCTCACGAAGTTTTCTATTTCCAACTACGTCTGTAGTTTCTGACAAAAACAACAAAATGCTCCCTTAGACGCAGTCTCACCGATAACGGAAGATGTGTCAGAACCTATATATACTTGGGATTTTTTTCAGTTGATGCCAGTTTTCACACATTTGTTCAGATGTTATGGACATATCATATAAAACTCTGATCTGCTTAAACAACGGGTCATTAGATTTACAAAATCAGAATGTAAACTCTGCCACCCAAGAAGAAAAGCACTAAATATGATAAGTGGCTAAAAGATCTTAATCTAATGCATATGGAAAGGTCTTTGTTTTTCAGCCCAAAGTTTTATAAGTGGATTACATTTTGTTTAGTATCTAACTCGTTATAAACTTGTGACAGTCCTTTTTTTCACCTTTACACATGTAAAATCACACAGAACAAAATACTGTTGGAGGAAGATCTCCTAGTTAAATAGCAAAAGGGCTGCTTTCTAATGACACCGAAGTGAAAACAGCCCTTAAACATTTATAAATTTAAGGAGGAAAAAAATGACAAGCTTTTTAGACAGCAATTAATGTTTTTCAAACATTGCGTAGCAGTGGTTTTCGGACTTGGCTACAGCAGGGGTTCAGCAACCCAAGTATTGCTCAGTCTTCTGGTACAGGTTCTTCCATGATTGTTCATAGCTGGCCCTTGGTCTTACTTCATAAAAAAAACCTTTGTATCATCAGCACAATAATGTCACCCCGTGTTTTATCCCTTGTTCTCCAGGTAATTTTTGAATATATTAAATGTTATAGGTCCTAGTACAGGCTGTGGCAAAACTTCACTGGTAATCTCCTGTGAGAACCAGCCATTTATTTTTACCCTCTACCCCATATGTTTCAGTCAGCTATGTGTCAGGTTTTCATCTTCTGCTATTAAATTATGGCTTATTAAATTCCGTACTAACCTCATGGAAATCCTGGTGGGCTGTATCAGCTAGACCATCCTTATCTCTGTGCCAAAGACTCTGAAGGTTTTGCAGGGAAGGGTTTCCTTTTACAGGAACCATGCCGACTATTTCTATATTTATCCAGGTGCCCTTCAGTTACTCCTTCTCATAATCTGTTCCTGAAGCACATCATTCCCAAGATATTCTTTGAAACCTTTCCTTAAGATTGGTACCTGAATAATGGAGGTTGAAGACTGGCAGAATTTAAAAGCGTTCTTGTTCTCTTACATATAAAATACAGCTTTTGTAGTTTTGTTTTTTTTTTTTTGAAAGCCAAGGTAATAGTATAGTAGCTATGCTGGATGTACCAGTGGGGCAAGGAACACTTTACTATTACTTTTCTGTTTTCTTATGTTAAAGAAGGAGCGCAAGTTGGTTCGATATTACTTATTCTGAGTTGATCTATGCCACCTTCTAATTTTCTGGGTGATTAGAAGTAAATTTAATCTTTGTGTGTATGCATTGGCCTGACCAAAACATAAGTCCTTGAGTCTCTCCTTTTATGATTGCATGTGTGTAATCACTGATTAATTTTACTGCAGATTTCATTGAATACAAATGTGTATTGCTTAATATGTAACTATACCTATATGAAAGGATACACTTGTGACTGTGCATTTACATTTGAATACGTATTTTTATTTAAAATTGCATCTAAGTTGTGTTAACACGGAAGAAGATTTTTCTTTCCACGTTTTTATAAATATAAGGCCAGTTTTTATTATGCTAGATTCTGGAAAACAGACTCGTGCAAGTATACAAGCTAAATCTGAGAGCCTCTCAGTGGAGAGAGATAAGTTTGGTTTTAGGATCATGTTTGCTACTAGTGCATCTTCTTCCATAAATGCTCAAGTGGAGGATGGAGGATGCTGCCTCAAATTGGTTGATTCTTTACAACATTTAATTAGCAAGTGAAGATCAAGTCACAGGTAGAGCATTACTGTAATACCTCTTCATGATACCTAATTGTGAAGCACATCGCTCCCGTTGACCACGCATTTATCATCTACCTCATGCAAATTGTAGGGTTGTTCTTCATCACATTTTTGATTGTTGCATAATAATGATGGCAATCCAATGTTTTAAAAAGAAGGAAACATTATCTGCTATGTATACTAAATTTAAAGTTTTTAAACAAACTTTAAGTATGGCAGTGCCGAGTTTATTTTGTTTTCCTGAACTCCTACCCTGTAATTACAGGAAAACTTTTATGAATTCTAAAACACATGCATTTATTTATTTATGCTTTTTTAAGGAAGCTATGGAGTAGCTGCTTTTGTGAGTTCCATCCAAGTTAGCCTAATGAAATATGAATGCAAATCTGTTTAAAAATAAGTTGGAAACAAACATACTAATTTGTCCTCGTTACCTAATGATTCTTTTTACTTTTCATCTTTCACTTAGGAAATTATAATAGATTTATTGAATAGTTAAATGTATATTCTATGTTTCTGTAGCTACAGTACTCATGTTTCAGACAAGTTATACTCTTTAAGAACTAAGAAATCTCAAAAATAAAGCAAGGAAGTTTTCCAGCTACACCGTATCTCTCTTTCAGAGGTCGCCTGTTTGAAATGGCAAAATCATATGTTACATATTAGAGAATTTCATCTGCATGGTGCATATAAAATATTTGATGTGGTATTTCTGTTGGTCAAGGCTTCTATGAAATTTTCTTTGATTTTCCTGGTTTTTAAATGCCAGATACCTCTAGAATATTTCTTGCTCTGTGTCTGTAGAAAGAAGAATTTTGTACCTTCACACTCAGGAGATCTGCTTCTTGTGCTTTTGCCGACAGCAGCAAGCTTGGAGGGCTTGCAAACACATGGGGGGCAAAATTAATGTGAAAAAACATTTTGATAAGTAAATCTGATAAGGAAGGCAAGTCCAATGTTTTTATAATTCAGAACAGAATATGTTAATGTGTATATAAAACAGATATACAACTAGATATAATTAGCCAGGAGAGAATTAAGGAAGTTTACTCAGTAGCAGCTATTTAGAACAAGAACTTGGACTATGGTGCTTCACAAACTGAGCTGTCCTTTTTCTGTTGCCAAAGAAAAAGATTAAAATATCTTCTGGAGGATATTTCTGTACATGAATCCTTTACTTCACAGAATAGGCAATACCTCCATTGGAGTGCTCTGTTCAGATTTTGGGTCTCTAATTGCAAAAAGTTCTAGAATTATTGTTTATAAAAAGATGTGATACAACTGGAAAAAGAGGATCCAAAAGTCTACACTGTCTTCATTTGTTCCATTTATTGACAGCACTCTCTCTCACTATCAGGCAACACTGATAAAACATGAAGCCAATGTATTAATTATGGTTCTACTACGTAAGATTTGAAGTGAAAGTCTTAATCAAAAGACTTTCTAAGCCTTTTGGTTGCTCTTGGGGGAGAAGTTTTTTTATTTTTGCTTTGTGAAGAAAAGCTATTGTAGAGTGGCAGCACTAATCAATCACAGTAAGTGGTGCAGGGAGCACAAGAAGAATCTTTCGTGGCATCCTATATCTAGACTTTCACGTTCCTTCTGTTTCATAGCCTGCCCTCAGTCTGTTCCCTTGGTACTGTGGATGAAGTGTTACAGGGCAAATTGCTCTCAACTGTGCACACCACTGATCTTCCTAGAAGCTCTCTTGGATAGCCAAACTTTTGTTTTGTTTCATTTGACAAACATACTGAGAACCACAAAATTCAAAGAAGTTTCTACCCCCTGTAATGAAATAAATCTCTTTAAGCTATTTCACAGTTCTTGTTTAAGACTTCACTACACGAAACCTTTCCAGAAAAGTAGTATGAAATGGGACAGTAATATTGATAAGTTCCATGTTTGTGCATTTTCGCTTATCTTTTTTTTAAAAGGAAGTTATTCCTCAGATGACTTTTTCTATCCTGCCCAGAGACTAGAGGTATCTGAAATCATTGTTTTTCTGGCAGAATAATCTTAGAATCCGTAGCAGCAAACACAAACTTCTTCCCAACTGCTTTACTGTAGCAGAATTTATTTCATCCTTGTTTCTGCCAACCTGCTTTTCTTTCAACAGCAGCATCAAAGGAACCTGGAACCCACTGTCTTTTGGATTTCTGCTGTTTCTTTTGCTGTGGAAAACAATAATGAGTAAAATTAGAAGATCAGTGAAACTAATGGAAGAGATAACGGGGATAAGCTGCAACTCCATTAAGATTTATAATGACTGGTGGTAGTCCCGAGTTGATGGGGAAAAAAAGCAGCAGCAAATTATTCATGATGTCTCTCTAACAAATTGAAACCCTTTAAATATACTGTCTAAATAGACTTTGTTGTGTTGCTCCATGTGATTTAAAAACAGAAGAAAAACAGTTGTATCCATAGTAATTTCAATCTGCATCCCCATGCATTCTCTCTCATAGCAATCCAGTACCTCTGCAGAAATACTTATTTCACTTTTAATCATCTATAGATTGACATTGGAGAGAATCTCAAATGAGCAAACTTGGCAGGGGAAGGAAGCACTAATTTCCTCTACACTTCAAATAGATCTTGTAGTTTTAATGTATTAATCAAATGATTTAATGTAATAACAAACCAGTAATTAGTTGAACTGCATTGAGAAATTTCATACTCCGCAGCTCTTGGGCACACTAATGAAGCTACAGGGTTTCATTTCCAGGTATGCTGAAAATGTAGAGGATTGTACGCTTTACTGTTCTGATGTTCTGAGCAAATCTACATTATCTACCATAAGTAAAAGAAAAAGAAATGTCAAATTATCCATAAAAAAGTAATACTTTCAAATGATATCAAAGAACTATTCTAAGCCCTGCAATGCTTCTGTTTAGTGCTCAACTACAAATTTTATTAGCAGGTATGATTGAGAAAGCAATTATTTCTGAGGTTAGTCTGGGCTGTCCATCAAAAGGAGCCTTGTTCCAAAATCAGCTTTTGTCTGGAGTTACATGGAAAAGTGCTGCCAGGTGTGTACAGGCAGAGGTGCTCTCTTTAACAACAGATAACAAAAATTCAGCCAATGTGTTTCATGTTTCCTGCTTTGAGCCTGAATGAGGACATGGTTTCTCGGCCTTTACTTTAAAATTGTACTTCAAAACTGAGTTAATGCTGAATGCAAGTTGCTTTTTGTGTTGAAAGTCAGGATATTCCAGGTTAAGGCTGTAGAGCATTATAGCTGTTCAGCTGGTAGCTTGAAAGTGATTATTTAGGAGCTGTAATTTAGAAAACAGACAATAATTGACACAAACACTAAATATTACTCTACAAGTGATTAGAGCACAATTTTGCTAAGAATATGTATCTTAAAAATAAGATAATTTTACGTTTCTGCTGTGTACAGAAATGCAACAATGATATGATCATGTAAGTGCTAAGGAATCTGACTTGACACTTCTGCTTGAAGAAATTTTTGTTGCACCTGTACTAGAGACAGAGTTCTTAATAGAAGGTTGGCACAGTTCATAAAATAGCTATCTCTGAATACTGTTTTTGGCCTTTTCCTTTATCCTAGAAATACTCTTAGGATTTTCTCCCTGGCTAGTGTACAGTTTTAATGCGAAATTATATCTAAAAATTTTTTTGTTATGTGGCAATTTATTAAGTTTTGGAGAATCTCTTATGGACACAGGAAAGTTATGTAGTATTTTTATCCATTAGTGAAGAAAAATATGGAAAGATAGAAAGTGAAATATGATCAGTGTAAATAGAAAGTCTTCGTCTGTAAGCTATTGTTAAATATAGGAATGAAAATTAGATGTACTTCTGTTTTTCCTACATTGTTATCACAGTTTTGTGCTAGGATATACCACAGAGAGCTACAGCTCTTATTAATCCCCAAACACTTCTTAGTTCGACATAATCAGGCAAAAATTCCTTTATAATAATGGTTATTTTCTGAAATATCTACCTGTAAATGTTATTAGAGCAGTTACTTAATTTAAACACTAAGAATTTTAACATTTTTAATTTGATCATTTCTAGTGAATTTGTTGCTCTGACGTGTGTTTGTTATATCTTCAACACGCATTTCATGGCATACCAAACACCTGAAACCATACCTTACCAGCTTATAGGTAGGAGTATTTTTAATAGAAATAACCAATAAAAAACGTAATATGTATAGAGAAATTGATCCTGGCCATACCAGTTTTGGATATCTTGATTATTAACAGCTGAATACAATATATTATACTGCAAGGTATTTCACTGCTTACAGTACACACACAAGTCTGTTTTCTTAAATTTTAGCAGCTATCTCCCTGCAGAAATTATCTGTGATGAACAGTATTCACTATAAAATGATGTAAAGTGATGCAATATTTCCTTGTCTCATAGCCTTGTCTCATGTCAAGGCTGCGGGGGGACCTGATAGCAGCCTTCCAGGACCTGAAGGGGGCCTACAGGAAAGCTGGGGAGGGGCTTTTTACAAGGATAGATAATGACAGAACAAGGGGTAATGGTTATAAACTGGAAGAGGGTAGATTTAGGCTGGATATAAGGAAGAAATTCTTCACTGTGAGGGTGGTGAGACACTGGAACAGGTTGCCCAGGGAAGTCGTTGATGCTCCCTCCCTGGAAGTATTCAAAGCCAGGCTGGATGGGGCTTTGGGCAACCTGGTCTAGTGGGAGGTGTCCTTGCCCATGGCAGGGGGGTTGGAACAAGATGATCTCTAAGGTCCCTTCCAACCTGAACCATTCTATGACTCTATGATTCTATGATATTCATGAAGAACATTTCCAAAGTGAATGAAGAATATGAGTTGGATATCTTTATGATATTGTGTTTATATGATTTCTCTCATAATCTGCAGTGTTGTGGACTGCTTGAATTGGTGCTAATGCACTCCCCTTCTCCACGGTGTTTTCATATTTTCCTTGAATTTATCCTCCTGTGTTTGATGGCAATGAAACTGAACTTCAACCTATTCTCTTAGAATAGAAATAATGCATGTGATTGTTCTCCTCCAAAAGTCACAGATCCCCATGGTAAAAGCGCTGTGAAATTAATTAGACAAAAGAAATTTTAATGATGATGTATGAATAACATAGAAAAATTTCCAACTAGAAAAAAAAGGCTTATGTTTAATTACTGCGATTCACCATTTCTTCTGAGGTGAACTATGATTTAAATTTAGAGACTTCATTTCACAGATTTCTTGTTTCACAGAAATACTGGTGCGTGTCTGTCAGAGCGTAGCCATCTGGCCTAAAGCTTGCACAATCTATTACCATTATAAAATGTGCTTTATATGCATGTGAAAGTCACAATGCTTCCTGTCAGAAATAAGTTCCATAAAAAGAATGTAGTGGAGTTAGGGAATATGTATTTCCTTACGCTGTTGAATATAGTCCCATAAATAGTAGAGTGTATGTTGCCTAATCTTGTTTAAGATTTAATAAACCTGTGATTTTTGAGATAATCAGATATTTTTCTCATTTTCATATTTAGTCTAAGATTTTGTGAATAAACTTTCCTGAAGTTTGGGTCATTTTCTATGGGCTTGTTATTGTCATGTCATGTTAGTGTTTTTGTAGGTTCTAAGATTAGGCTGTTGATCCCTTTGACAATGAGTTAGACAATGCATATGATCGTCTTTACTGTAAGTACAGTCTTTACAGTAATTACATTTTTTTCATTCTGCCTATTGAGTAGTTACTGATAAACAAATGATGGGGTTTCTTATTGAAGTTTCTCAGTGTAATCTCATTAAAATTGCTTTTGCAATTCAATATTTGGAATAGTTATGAGAGATTGCAAACTGCCAACATCTTCATACCTTACCACACTGATTCACATCCTTATCAGACAGTACTGTCAAATACTTTATAAAAATGTAAAAACATCCTTCATTTTGAAAATAACAGAATAGGGAAAAAAAGAAAAGCCCTCCTATTTATTTGTTAGCAGGTTAATCATATTACATTTAAATTCCTTAAAGAAGGTGATGCAAGCTCCTGTGTGCTTAATCTTATTCTGTCATTTTGCATCTGCAGTGATTAGTGAAAAAGTGTGAGAATACTAAGTGTTGCTTGCAGTGTTATAGGCATGGGGCATGTTTAGTTGTTAATCCTGATTGACCCGGCTGTGAGAGCGATGGAGTTGTTGAAGGACAACTCTACTTAGTAACCAAGTGCAACTTCATCTAAATGCCACCAGAAAACCACCTGAAGGCATCCTATTTTTATTTCCTTAACACCTGTCTCATTTGAGCCTGCTGCTCTCATGCAGCTAAGTTGCAAGGTGTGATTCAGTGACATACAACCAATCTACTTAATGTGGTCTGTCATCATGTATAATAGAACATGCATACACAGCTTTTCTTGCAGAAGGATTTTTCTTCTCTATCCCCAATGTTCTCATTTCTTCTTAATTAGGAGCTCTCTTCAAAAGTTTTATTTCTTTTTCTAAATTTACACATCAGAAAGACAGGATAATAAGATATTGGTTTTGGTGGCCAAGTCATTAGAAGAAAATGATAGGCCTATCTTTGTTTTCTTGGGCCAGCCAATCAGTAGAACTGGGTGTCCATGCTCCCCTCTGCCAGTGAAAGTAGGCATCTAATAGAGTTGTTGCTACTCCCATTTTTGTCACTTGCAGATTCATTTTCTGAACAACTGAATTATTTGCTTCTTGAGATGCCTATTGCCTATACCTACTTCCCTTTGACGCAGGAAGCAATGAAGAAGAGGTAGCCTCAGAAGTCAACACAGTATTGTCAGATTATTTGAGGAGGCCACCGAGGACAACTAAAGAGGGCAGGCACAAGCGTGAGGGTGACTTCTGCAGTTATTATGAGTATCCCACTTAGTGTGACTGAATTTGCTGTGGGCTACTCAAAATAAGGATGAAATAGTAGGCACTGTCTAGCTACATCAATAGAAGTCTGACCCACTGACTTTAGTTTTAAAATCTAATAAAGCTTCAGCCTAAATATAGAATCATAGAATAATTAAGGTTGGAAAAGACTTCTAAGATCATCTAGTCCAACCATCAACCCATCACCACTATGCCCACTGAACCATATCCTTAAGTGCCACATCTGAAGTAATGCTCAAAAGTTTTACAGTTTATTGTAGGTCACAACCCAATTCTTTATCTTCTTAGAAAGAAAGCCATGGTCACTCTGGAAGTTTCAAAGCTTTCAAGTCTTTTTATGATTATAATCATGACTCACTGTCAAGGATGCGAACTGTAATGTGGTTTTTAGAAACAGTTAAGCAACACATTCAAGTTCTAAGTGTTAAGATACTATACAGAGTGAAACTCTTCTAAAAATATTTGGTATATCAACAACTTATAAAATTATCCTGTGCATTTTATGATCTGAATAAGAGGTTGCATTTCCTAAATAGTTTGTTCTGAATTATTCACACTACATTCAGATATCAGTTGATCCCTATAGCTAAGGGGCCATGCTAACTGCTTTGATTGGTCTTCCTTTTTCTAATTCCATTTCTTTGCCCTATCTCACGAAATACTTACATTTACCTCTCAGTCCTACTGGTTAGTTACTCCAGTAACAACGACTGCCAGTGACTGTGGTTAGTAGTTATGCTGATGCAGGCAGGCGATCCGTCATGATGGATTTTGCATGTGACAGCTGATAATTAATCACAGGGCAGAAACTACACAGTAGAGAAGAAATTTGTCTTCTAAAGGCCAATTCAGGGTTGGAGCGTAAAGAATAATGAGCCCATAGTTGGTAGCTCTTGTTTACCAATCAATCTTCCTATTTTGCCCTTAAACTCTTCTGTAGGGTTTGATGAAATCTTTCATAGAAGTGATAACAGCAGCTCAGTGGAAAAAAAACCACTTTTGAAGAGTTCAGTGTGATACTCGTAGTTTTTTTTAATTTCCATCTAGTACATTCTAAGAGGAGTTAAATACTTAATAAATTAGAAACTGTATGTATTATTTTGGCATAGGGAGAAGGGGAGAAATCTGTGCAAGGATGGAAGACCTTGCTATTATTCACATGACAGACATTAAGTATCCCCATAAGATCGATAGAAGTTGCCTGGAAGCAACATATACATTTGCAATCACACTTTGGCATCTTTGAGATTCATTGCAAATGTTCTTCATTCTTAGGAATCAGTATTCACGAAGTGTCAATAGGTTATTTATGAAAAACATTAGAAGGCATGAAAGTTCATGTTTTTTCTCCCTGAGCTTGTCCAGCATTGGCTAAGATAGTGTGGTTCTCACAGCCATTGTGGTCCACTATTTCTATGATGACAGGATCCCTCAGCCACACTAAATGATGTAGTTGGTGAGAACAGGTCATACTCAACTGCAATGATAAAAGTTTTAAGACATCAGAAGAAAAAAAGAATGGAACAAGACAGCATGGTTTTTGTCTCTTTGACAAGAGCTTCTCGCGGATAGTCTTTGGAAATTTCTTCAGATTCGTCTCATCCATTTTTGGTTTACTGCTATTTTTCATGTTTCTTGCCAGTTTTCTGGATCCTTGCTGATAATTCTTTTTTTTAATTCCCTCCCAACCACAGCACTGCTCAGTGGTTTGAGCTGGCCAGGTGAACCCTTCCTCAAAGTGTTTGCAGATAATCCTACAGGAAGTCCTGTCTTAACTGCAACTGCCAGTCTCAGAATTGCTGTTTTATCCATAGAGCCCTGGATCCTACATGAGTGCATTGTTGCACCTGAATTTTTATAGTGCAGGATGCAGAGATATCAAGCATGTGCAGAGCAGTTGCTAACTTAGTGAACGCATCAAAGGGAAATTTAGCCTACTAACCAATAAAGAAGAGCAGGCAACAATGATTTTGCTGTTGCAGTCTGTGCCTGTTCCTACGTGAAAGAGTTTTGTTACAAAAGGCAGATGAGATAGGATTCCACTTCTTTTTCCTTCTGAATGAACACTCAGTTGAAACTAGTCTGGCAGAAAGCCAGCGTGAAGGATCAATTTTTGATTTATTTTTCTTTAAAGAAAAAAAAGGTCTATAAAAAGCATCACTTCAGAAAATCGTTAAACTGAGTAGTTTTTGTGTTGTTTTAAAAGTCAGTGTCTGTCTGATAGCAGTAGGATATTGAGGGAGATGGATCTTCATTCTGACTCAGTTACAGCTATATTCCCGGTAAGAATACGGTCCAAGTTTCATGACAACTTGTGTTCTTTAGACCCAAAGTTGTAGTTAATCCATTATCTCCACTGAGCCATTTGAACTAGCTTTCAAATGCTCCCTCAGCCTTGCCTTCCAGCCTATTGACTTGAGCAGGTGGTATTTAACGACACTATTCTTTCTTTTTTTCCATGTAATAAGATCTAATTGTTTCATCCACCACATCAACCAGGACTTCTAATGATCTGTCAGTGGTGACATTTTCACCACTGAATATATTTAAGTACACATAACTGCCTTAAAAATGAAGCTATGGCTCTTGTCTCAAAGCAGAAGGATGAACTAGCAGCTTCTCGAGGGCACTTTGAGCTCCTTTTATTATATTTTGATCCATATTTTGTGTAAAAACAATGGCTTTTCAGTAGTGCTTCTGGACAAAACTAGATGTAGGCACATGCATGTTACTGAAATGTATAATCTATAATCTACAAGTAGAGTCTACTCAGCTTCTATTTCTTCTTGGACCGTTTCTGAACATACACATTTTGTCATGTAGTTCACTGAATGCAGTGCAATTGAGGTCGTTATTTCTTTATTATATAAATCCCTCTTTTAATTGTTAGAACTCACACAATGTGTATAGACTTTACTGTCTATTATGTAGTGATAAATATATAATTCTACCAAAGTTTTCTTTCATTCTCTGTCTTTTCTGTCCCAGTGAAATACTGTGCAGGCAATTAGTTAGCAACATAGTATACCAGAACTTGATTTGCTTTGCTGTCACAGCTATTTTCAAGCCTTTTTTCGTAGCTTCTGGATGCTTGAAATCCTCGTTATTTATTTGTTAGAATTCTGTAATACTGACTTATTTTATTAAATAATAAGCAGTTTGATGAACAAGTGTCTTAGAGGCACCATTGTCTGATGGTGAGAAAGTACTGAAAATCCATGATCTAAAGGACTCTGGAGAAAATTTTTCTTCCAAACTTTTGTGCAGCTCCTGTCTGATGTTGAGCTTTCCTCTGCGTGTGTGTTTTGCAGTCTAAAGTGAAGCAAAATTACCCTATTGTTGTCAATTCTTAAAATAGAACATGTTCTTCAATTCGCTATTTTTTATACATCTTTGGCAAAAACGGTAGGAGGGCTTTTCTCTTTTCCATATAAACGATTTAGCTTAAAGACGACCCCAAATGAAGATCTATCATCATGAGGTTGAAGGATTAGAGAAGGGTGCCTGTTTTATTCTTTTACCAGAAGAGTAAGGATCTCGAATTTAGCCTGAAAGATTAATCTGATCAAAGCACTACTCAGTCAGGAGGAAGCTCAGTCTGTGTGCCTATAGAGGAGCAAATGGGGAAAAGTGAAATCTGGATTTACTCAGATGAGGGAAGATAAGCCACATGCATCTGGACTTGATTGTAAAAATTGAACAATTAATGTTGGGAATTAAAATAATGCATGGAGTTTTCTCATCAAATGTGAAAGAAGTCTTTATGTGAACAAATAGTTTCTTTAGGTAGCATGATCTCAGCTAGGTTCTGTGCTTTTTTTCTTTTTCTTGTCTCCCAAGGTTCACAGAAAGAATTCAATGCAGAGGTGAGGTCATCTTGCCCAGTAATTTGTTCTTCCTTTAACTTTTTGATTAAGATTCACATTTTCACAGCAAAACCAACTTTCTGTATAGCATGTTAGAGACAATACAGCCTAATCTCTTCTTTGTCACGCTGTTACCTGATCTGCTCACCTCCCTTCACCTCTGTATTATGAAGTTAAATGTATTGAGTGAGGGTAAGTGTAGAAATTGCTGCCCAACATGAAGTCATCTTGTAATTAGCACAACCTCCCACCTTTTTTTCCTATAAATTCATAGTTGACCCATATCTTAAATAATATTATAGTCACTTCAATGTAGTTCTCTTTTTCCCTTACAACAAAAAAAATTTTTGGATTTGGGTTTCACAAAAATGTCAGTAGCTCATTTCATGTACAGCCTATTTTCAGGGATTGAACAAAGCCCTGTTACTTATTAATACATTGTCAAAAATCACATTTCCTCTAACTGATGTCAAACAAGGCTTGCCCAGTGGTCTGGATTCATTTACTGGCAGCCTTAAAAAATAAATAAATAAAAGAAGTCAAGAGAAAGGAAAAGTAATAATAAAAACTTTTTTTTTTTATTGCTCTGTTAAATGGGAATTGGATAATGTAGTTAGATTACTTTCCCATCCCTACGCATAAAAATGAGCTGGATGAGTAACAAAGTAGTACTGTCATATGAACTGACTTTAATCTTTTTCTAAACCATGAAAAATAGTATTAAATTAAATATGTTATAAAAATTAAAATGCAGAAGTAAAAAGATCACAAGAGTGTTCAATGAAATCACAAACAGTTATGCTCTAAGGACAGATTTAAAAGTTGCAAGAGCAAGATGCATTTTAATTAAGGCAAAACTATCTGTAAAAAGGAGGAACCGCAAAGCTGAAATAGGCTGTAAAAATAGTGTGTGACACATTGAGAGCTTATACAACTTGCAGCTACTACTCCCAGCCTTTGTTCCTTCCTTTTATGTTGTCGTTTCCTTCGCTATAGCACCCATCCACCTCTCCATCCAGTCAATCTCTCAGGTACAGCTTTTGGCAAAGCTGCTTCTATCTGAAAAGAACCTGTCTCCTTTTTGCTTGTCTGTACTTCACTGTAACTTGTGTCAGCATTGAGGACATTAGGTCAGCCATAAGGCAGATGATAATAATGACTCTCCAATGTTTAAAAAAATAATAATAATAAAATCATATGTGTCTTATTGTTTTAAAAGTAAGAGCAAAGAGATGGGTGCATATGCAACATGAAGGACAGGAAAAGCAATTCAAAGCAGCATAACCAGATAGCAGTGTCAGAGGTTGTCTGCTTTATGTTAGTGAAAGTTTTCCAGCTTATTAAAGCTTTCTTTGAATTTCCGCGTGTGCCATTTACAAGCCATAAACCTATCTACAGGCAATGCTCTCACCTAGTGAAGAGTAAGATTTTTCATTCTGTTCACAATTAGTACTCCTAAAAACTAGGTTGGGAAGCTCTTGTTCACCATTGTATCGTGAAACGGCTTCTTGCCTTTCTCCATTGTGGACAAAAATGTTGAATAGATCAGAAAGGCTGCTCTTGGAGCTTGTTTGCTGCTCCTTCCTCCAGTCACGCTGTATATGCCACATGCAAGCAGATGCCAGGAGGTGACTCTCTCAAAGGCAGCGGTGTAGCAGCAGCATTTAAAATGCATAGGGCTGACCTGCATTGAGCTGCCATAATTGAAGCTGGTACACTGCTAACTGGCAAGCCGAGTGGCACTAATGAAATGTTGAGGTTAAAAATGTATGAATCAGCTTAGCAATATCATTAAACTATAATAAAGAAGAAAGCCTCAAAATGCCTTGAAACTCCCAAACAACTGTTTTGAGTGCACTGTTAGAATAGGATTTGTAAAGAGCCTACAAGATTCCATAGCATTATATTTTGTAGGAGTTAAAAATTTGTGCGGTGGCATGAGGCATAGTGGTTAGAGGCATAGATTGGGTTGGTTATGCCTCATAATATTTCAAAAAATACTTCTTGTTTACAAATATATATCCTATTTGAAACACGACCAAAGAAAATTCTTAGTATTTCTTGTAAGTTGCTGAAGTGCTGCCTACCACTACACTAAAAATATTAGAGAATCTTTTCTGCACAAATGAGAGATCAGTGTAAAACAATAAATGAGAACAAAAACTCCCAGTTGCTTTTATAAGAGTGTTTGCTGTGACAAAACTGTTCTCTGTTGCAGGGGAAAGGTCGACTACCCATTACCTCTTCACGTTGTTTAGTTTTTCTCACCAGTTACATACGTTGTGACAATTTTTAAAGGCTTGCTTTATCATTTACCTGATTTTCTGTTGTTTTGATGGGTTTTTAGTCATCATTGTATATCCTGTAAATCAATGTTATCCTTGCTGTGATTGACTATGCTGATTATCTTTACAGTACATTTTGGGTTAATAACTGTGACCATATTTTTTCATTGATTGAGAGATATGATACTGGATTTACAGATGTACAGAAAAAGGAAGAGGTAGCGAGAAGGGGCTTGGAGCTGGGCTGTTGGCACAGGGAAGGAGGGGACTTGAAAGCTGATGCAGGAATGAGGGCATGAGGGAATGCATTTACATGTGGCAGCAGTGTGTCAATATCTAGCTTTCAAGGTGAAGTCCCTGCAACACGTAATGCTTTTGAAGGTGATTTTTAAGCTTTGGTAGTAGTTTTAATTGGTGGGGAAGATAAGTGGGAGCAAACAGAATGGTTTGGGGTCAGATCAAAAGGAATCTGGGTTGGGTTGAACAGAACACCTCCTGGAGACTCTAGAATTGCAAGTCAGAAACACCCTGTGTTTCTGGAAACCTGTGGGAAGGACAAAAATGGCTGCATCTGAGATAAATGTGGGAAGGATGTTGTAATGATCATTATCTGTGGGCAGGAACTGGTCGCAGACAGACAGACTTGAAAACTGAACCCTTTTTTACTTCTTTTTCTTAGCCTAGAGAGTTTTCTAGTACCTGAGAGTAATTGAGCCTAAAATTTGGTGTGAGATAAAGGTTAGAATTTGGTTAAAGCTGGCTTCTGATCTTTAAATCAACTTCTAACAATTCAGGAAGAGTGAAGTGTAGACATCAAAGGTTCAGCAGGGCCATTTTAGCTGCTTTCTGCATTTCTTCCAAGTGCAAAGCAATGCACTTGATCAACAGTTGGCAGCAGACTTGGGCCATTGTATTGGAACATGGAGCACTCAAGGGGGAAAGGAACTGCTGGTTTTCCATACCCTGCATCACTACATCACCATTCATCTCCATTAGGGGGCTATTTCTGATAGCCATGTTCACATTTAAACCATATTTGTTTCATGCTTATCAAAGTTTTACAGAAATTTGACATACTTTTGGATGTTGCTTGGGGGATAGTATGTTCATTACCTACTGGGATGTGTGCTAGTTTCTTATGAGATAATATGGAAACGGAGGCACGGTTGCATGCGATGCTCCCAGCTGGAAATGTCAGGGGAAGATAATTTACTTTGGGTGTGCTCTGTAATAATGCGGTTAAAATGGTAAAATTTATCTCTGTAGTTGGAAGAACAGCTTTTGCTTAGGTAGAAAATGCTGTTCTGAAATATGCCAATAAACAGGAAAATACAGTGCCAAATGTAATTTCAGGCATTGCTCTATTTTAAGAACTGCTGAAAAGTTACATAGGAGAGTCAACAAACTGCAAAGAACAGAAGAGATAAAAATTAATACTTCATGATTTCTTTTTTTTACTGAAAGCCTGCAAAATGGGGGGGGGGGTACATTTGTATCCAATTTTGTAGTTGTTTCAAAATTACATCTACATAACTATTAACAAATTTGTCCATAAATACCACACATCTCCACTGCTCAATATCATCACAGTTCAGAGCTTCACCCTCCCCTTTTGCCTCAGGTAGAAAATGTGTAGCAGATCCTTTTGAAACATTAGCAATTGTTGTAAGCATTGTATCAGATTGCTTCATTATTAGGTAATATATATGTCAGATAAAATATTGAAACTTGCTGTTCTGGAAGGAATTAAACATCTTGCTTAAAATGTGACATTTTTGTTTGGAGATTTTGTTTAAATACATTCCAGCCTTCCTTTTAGTGAAATTGTGGCATGAAATTCAAACAATTAAATGAGGAAAGTTGAAATGCTATCGTTAACTCTGCATATTTAGAGGACAAAATATTTTAGATTTAACTTTGCATAATTGTTTATTGCCATGTATTTTTAATCTACTCTGGGAGCTTTGTTCCCTTTGGCTGGAGGTTGGAAAAGAAGATGACTTTCCACTCTGAAATGGACCTGCAGAACCCATTATGGGAATAACAATGATTGAGGCAACAGGTTCAGGTCTGCATGTTCTTGGGCCCTGTTTAATCCTTTACACCTTCACAAAATCATTGTGATGCATAAGCAAACTGATTTTTATATGATGCCAGCTTTTCACTCAGTTTTCACGGAATGAATGGTGATGAATTGTCAGGCCTGTTGTTTCTTGGCTTCATATTATAAAGAAGGTGAGGAGGCTCCTTTGGGCAACCAGAGCACAGCATGCTTTCCGTCCCTTTGGATAACTAGTATTTCTTCAGCTGTCTAAGAATGTGTGTTATACCATTTGCCATTTCAAATAATGTTTTAGTGGCAATGTGTACGTTGTGACCAAGAAGTTAGTTTAATTAGCCCTAGTCCAGCAGATTCATTCAAAACTAAAATTAGGGCATGATCCAATGCACTTAAAATTTAACAAAGAAAGTGTGTAAAAGTGGATTTATAATCAAATAATTAATTAAAGATTCTCAGGGACATTTTTTAAGTGGAATAGGTGCACATAGAGCATGGGCAAATGCCAGGGTGGAAACCATAATCAGCAGCGCTGCAAAAGCATTTCTCTGAGCTTACCATTAACTCAAAGTAAACTGCAGAACCACTTGGATGTGCATTTATTTTGATATCATACCTTGCTGGAGGGATGTCCACAAAATAACCTAGGCTTGGGTGAACTGTTGTTGTTGAAGGCTTCAACAACAAGCTTTCCAGGCTTCATAACAATGATGCAAAGATTCATTACTTCTTCCCTTTGTGAAAAGAAATACTTTTTTACAGGCATGTATATCGTTTGGGCACAGTAATGAAGTTACTAGAACTTAACTGCAATTTTTACTGTCAGAGAGGAACCGAGTGTTGAATATAAGGTTTCAGAGTGATGAAGGCGAACCCTGAAATTTTTTTTTTCCATTATAAAATCAGTGGGAGCACATCTCACAAGACTCTAGGCACTAGGCAGAGAAAAAAATCACAGATTATGCAAAGCCAGCCATTAAATACTGAAATTCAGTTCTCGTGTTAGAGATTCTTTGCTTTTTTTCTAGGAACACTTTTAAATGTAGTTCCCAAGAAATCAATTGGTAAAAATAGGCAAAACTAATTGAAGTATGATAAAGTGTCTTCAAATGCTTTAGAAATGTGCGAGTATTTTCTGGACTTATTAATGATACGTATCATGTATCTGCTTACTAACTGTTGTCAATTTCTTACCACTAGCAGGTATGCACAACACTTGGAGTTTGAAATATCAAACCCAGATCAATCTAGTTATGCATTATCCTCCTTACTTGACTAAATATTTGTAAAGAGAAAAGCTGATGTGTGCACGGAGAAAAAAAAAAGCCATACATTGTTAATTATTAAGACAGAGTAAAGCAAATATTTTTTGTTTGCAAGTATTAATACATGTGCTTTTAGAAATTGCTTAGTACAATTTAATTAATAAAATACAGTACTCCTTAAGCAGCAAAACTTGTAAGTTCTGTAAATAATTGCATTAATGGATAACTGAATTAATTACACTTTGCTAAAAGAGAGGAAGTTTGGACATCTTAATAAAATTCTCACCTCTAGCAGATTTCTTGCCTAATTTTGGCCTGTTTCTGGTTGTCCATACATCATTCACTTTCCTCATCTAAAAAATCATAAACTCCCCTAACCTGAAGCAGTGCTGTCAGGAGTAATTCAGTAATGCCTATAAAAAGCAAAATGCCTGAAAATAAATAAATAAAATTGCTTTGACCTGGATTTCCCTAATCTGATTTACAACACAGCTGCATAAATGTTTATGCCAGCATAAAGGACAAGATCAAGTGGGAGACTGAAAGCGTGGGGAAATTGCTTCTTTGGGATCTAGCAACTTAAAATGTTCCTGAAACACCTTTAATGCAACCTAGGGACCCTGAATACACGCAGAGTTTCAGCCTGCTTTAATCATATATGACTGGTTCTTGCTGAAGGTATAAGGAAAGCTTACTGTGACTTCAAAACAAGCAAGCTTTTAACTCACTTGGAAGAATATCATTGCCTAAGCTCTTCCCGTTCAAGACTCATGTTCTTTCCCCTTCACGTGTCAAAGACGACCTGCAGTGGTCCTCCCAATGCTTGTGAACAAACTTAAAGCTCCCTACTGATGTTTTTGGAACTGCTTTGGCAGAGACAACACTGGTAGACCAGCATAAGATGAATTTTTATTCACACCTGATGAATAACAACATAAATATTTCCTGTTTTATTAAATCAGTGATTTTAGAGGAGAAGTTACTCAGATCCTGTGCATGCCATCTGAATTCTTCCCATAACGCATGCTTTTTTTTTTTTTTTTTCTTTAAATAAAACTTTTTCCAGAATTACTGGCTTTGCCTGGAGTTTTCCACCTCTGGGTATATAGCAATGTAGCTATCATTCAGGAAAGCTAGGGCTTGTTTCATGCAATTCATTCTGTAACTGTGTCACTGAGCTGATAGTGTGCTATACGCTTAAAAACCCCAGAGAATAACGGTCCATTTACTAGAAGTAACACATAACCACTGCAGTAAATTTCTTGTACTAAAACACGCAGTATTTAAGAGACAAACAGTACAAAAGGTATTTAATTAGATGAACATTTAAAGTTAATTTCAGTTAACCAGTGTTTCTTTTATCAATTCATTGAGTCTTGCATCGCTTCTGTTAATGTGCATTTTCTTGTACATCCATTTAATCAAAATACAATGGAGGTCTACCTTTGTTTCTAAAATATTCCAACTTAAATCTCTCTGCTGCTGAATCTTTTTTCACAAGTTTTCTTTTTAACTTTGCTGTCCCACTCTTGTCTGCTGAGATGTAGCAAGATAGGTGGGTATCCAAGAGTTTGGGAAGAACTGTTGTTGTTGTGATTAGGAGAGCTGTAGTGTGGTGTTCATCTAGTAGAGTCAACTAAACTGAGAGGGGTTAAGTTGATCTGCCAGACAGGAGGCTAATTCTCCAAGATGAAGAGCTGCATGGAAAGGCTGGGTGTAAGCTCAGCCACTTCCGCTTTATCTCCTCTGAACGCTGCAGAGGACACAAATATGGTGTGATGACACATTAGTACTGAACACTGTGATACCTACACAATGTCATGTGTTATGAAAGCTCTCTTAAATATTCTGTTTTTCTGTGGGCTGAAATGGGAGTTATAAAGATGCATAATAGCTGTTGTCTCTGCTTCCAGACTATATTAAGATACATTGCTTTTTCTATACCAGAGTAAAAACTAATCTTGCTTTTCTGACTGTTTTGGAGTCTATTTTTTCAGGTACTTCTTGGAAAAGTAATTACACTCTCTTTTAAAACGAAAAATGTAAATCTAGTTGTGTTCCTATATGTCATAGCTGAAGAAGCTGTGACTAGTCTCATTCTAGCATTTTAGGATTTTGCAAAAGAAAGGAAATACAATGAATTATGCTACTTACTTTTGTAAATGTGTACATATATTCGAGAAAGAAGGCAGAATATTTTACAGGATTGTGTGCAGCCAATTGTGTTTTCCAGTTACTAATTCTATGTTTGATTATACGTAATATAAACTTGATGACATATGGGAAAATTTATTTTTCTTGTTTAAATTGTGGACTGGATACCATTTTATAGGAAGCAGGGTGGAAAACCCAACTTCATTGAGAAGAATGGTTGTAGATGGGTATTTTGCTTTGTCTTGTGAAGTGATTATGTTGGAAGTACTTGTGGCCGGGGGTATAGCTTTATGCTAAACAGTACCAGGAACATGTATGAATGCTTCAGCTCAGTCATTCAGATGGCTAAACATTTTAAAATTTTAGAAGTACTCCTGACACAGCTTCATGCTGGGCCCACCAGCCTTTCAAAACCATTCTTAAATTTGTCTGGGGAGATAGCGGTGATCAGAATTATTCCTATTATGTACTTTGGGATATGATTCAGTTGTTTTGGAGGTTCAGAGAAGTTAATAGCACGGGATTCACCAATTACTGCATGGATGGAGGACAAACCTTGGCAGTGCGTATTTAATTGGTGTCGATTCAGTCTGTGAGCAATGTCACAGGCTCAGGACACACCCTCATTTCACAGGCTACCTGGCTTTGCCTACCTGCTGGCTAAGCTCCTTTACACCACACCAGTGTCATACTAAGCCAACAGACATCTATGGGTGCCTGAAGTTCTACCTAAGGTCATGCTTTCAACTTCACAGTCAAGGGAGATGTAGATCTGGTCTTGACTTTCATCCACCTCTCACATGCAGTTCACTGGGGCGAGCTTTCCATTCTAGTCGTCTAAAGTGTGAGAGTCAGAATATCACGGTAGCAACTTAAAATCAGGCAAGATCAGAGAAAACCTTAACAGGAGGTGTGCTAGCATTAGTGGAGGTCTGTGCATTAATGGGGGAATACAATTGGTCTTAATGAGTGGTACTGAAAATGACATAGCATTTCACCTCAAATTGTGTCAGTGAAGAAGACAGATTAAAGATTTCTTTTCACTGTTTTGAAGGCTCATGATTATACTCATTTTTTTCCATTATAATAATTGCCGTTTTTCATAATATCTTCACCTTACTGACTTGTATTCAGCTTCTGATCTACCATAAATCAGAGAATGGTTTTGAGGTACTACTAGATGAAGGAAGTTGTTTCCTTTCTAGCATTTGTGCAACTTAGTATCTATCCCTGAATGTTGAAGGCTTCCTTTTATCAAATGAAAACTCTTTCAGTTCTTCTCTCCAGTTTGACCAGATCCTTTTGAATTCTAATCCTGTAATCCCATACCTTTCAGCACTTTTCAACTTCCTGTTACATGAAATTTAACTGATTTGCTGTTTTCTAAATGGCATACTCTTTTCCAGGTCATTAAGGGAGAAAGCAGAGCAGATGTATGACAGATTGTGACAAACCCACATATAATTCCTCTTTCTAATTTAAAAGTTAATGTCTGGCAACTGGAGTTTTCAATGACTGAAAGAAAAAAAGTATGCAAAATGAAATGCATGTTAGAAGAAGACATATTTCATTTGCAACTCATTTTATCTCCTTTAATTTAAACAAAATGTTCCACTTTGAAAGGTGTGGTGGGAAGTAAAGTCTGGCTCTGAAACTTGTGTTTTGTTAGTTAAATACTCATATATAGCTCAAGTTTGTCATCCTTCCCTAAAAGGACAGCAATTTTATGTTTTAACTTGTCATCCCGTTACCTTTCTGAGGGCTGATTTTAGGCTATACAAGGAATGTATTCAAAACTAGAGGGAAATAGGCAGGTAGCATTTACACCCTTCTGATCTCTGATATTGGGAGCGTTTACAGACCATCAAGTCTGAAAATATTAAAGCTAAGCAGAGAAGCTTGAACATGATAAAAGTACAATTCTATTTGTTCTTATAATTGAAAATCTCTTCTCTAATCAATTTTTCTTCTACCTTTTCTGTATTTCAAAATTATCGTGGAAACATTTATTATCAAAGAAATGCCTCATGAATTTCTCGTATTAAAAATGAGAAAATGATACTATGTAGAACAAAAAAAATAACACCATTGCAGGTTTTAACATGACAAAAAGCAAACAAATGCTTAAGCTGTCTGTTCCTTTTGTCCCTGGCTCTCTTCACGCTGGAGGCTGATATGTTGTGTGTTCAATCTGTGATAGACACAGTATGGTTCAGTCACTCCTCCGACAGACTTGTTGAGCTCCTATTTCTATGGCTCTTCCTCCACACTGTACAAACTGCTTCACAGAGTGGGGTCTTTCTTTGTCTCAGGAGCTGCCAGATACTACAGAATATTAGATTTCCTTGCTTTCCTTAGGCTGCATGGAAGCATCTGAGGACAGCAAATTCAGTCGCTTATTCGCAACCTCATAAATATTGAAATCCACAATTTTCTCTGTAACAACAGCAACTGTATGTTTTCATTCTCAGAAACAGAGCTGTGAGTACACTCAAATCAGGAGCTTTATCTGATTGCAGTCTCCATAAAGATTCAGCATTTAAATGATACTAGTTTAAATGCTTTTTGATATTTATATGTAGAAGAATTATGAAATGGCACTCTCAGGCAGAGGATGCCTTGCTGTTTGTTTTTTTTCACCTGCACCTGATATTTTCACTTTGTCAGTTCAACGAGAAGTGTTCCCATTTAAATTTGGTGCAGGGCTGTGGAAGCAGGGTGCCAGCAAGGACTTGTGTGCCATGGTTAGGACTTGTGCTAGGACTCGCTGGGAGGATTAAGAATACAGGAGATCTCTGTTCTAGGCTGCTAGTTTTCTCAGCCAGAAACTCACCCAATGAGAGATCTGCAAAAACTGGAAAGAATTAAGAGACTATAGCCAGGGGGTTTATTCTGTCCCAGTGAGTACATGAAAAGAGCATACAGCAGCTCCTGAATCACTGCTTGCTGCCTGTGGAATTCTACTGTGAACTGGAAGCAGCCAGAGCTGGTTTTTCTCCATTGACTTAGAAAGGTTTGCTTTTTGCTTTCAGTCGGATCAAATCAAAGAAATTGTGAAATCTCTTACTCAGCCTTCTGTGAAGATAAGCAGCTTTAAATCTTAAATCTAAATCTTTACAGATTTTTTGGGGCCAACCAAGCACAAAGAAAATCACCGATGTATGAGAAGTTGTCCACTGGCCACCAAAAGCAGGCAGCCAAGAGCTGGGCTAGAAAAAGTTTCAGATGTGTGAAGATTGTTTGCTGAGATTCATGTTTCAGCATAATTTTAGTAGCTTTGCCATGAATATAAACTTAAAATCTAAATTTTATCTCACTGATCGCAATTGGGAGCTCTAAGAACTAATTTATAAATATATAAATTATATATAAATAATATATAAATATATATAAGAAGCACGTATGTGTCGCAGAAATGTTTCCCTCCATAAAATGAATTATTACAAATGTTTAAGTGGTTTGGGTGTGCTAATGTCCTTGCTGTGTGTCTGGCTCAGAGTGCTTCCTCTTATCAATGTCATTTAAAAAAAAAAAAAAAAATTCTACCAAGATAGAATACAGATCTTGAACAAACAGATGTCTTTTATCTTTGTAAGCTATGCAAGATCAATTTTCGAGTTTACAGAGCTGTCACAAACAGTTCTACATGTATTTGACACTCCTGAATTTACTTGCTTATTTGCTAAGTTTGGGGCACAAACAGTGCAGAGCTGTATGAAGAAGGGTATGATGGCACTGGAAGTTAAGGTTTTGGACTAACACTGGCTGCATACAGGGTCAAGTGAACAACACCATATGACTCAGACTGTGTCCCTGGCTGCCTGAGCTCCCATGGCTCATGCCGTCCTCTTGAAAATCAGCTGTGTTTGTGCTGCTGTGGGACGACTGCTGTTCAACAATACCTGTAGAAGATGTAGTTCCCCTGTCACTTACTTGCAGTGGCTCAAAGCAGCTCACCTCACCGCAGATCTGGCTTATCTGGTGCACTTGATGCTATGATACTGGTCATGTTCTGAGTTAAAATGTATGCTTGGAAAAGATGGAAATTTTAATACTCAATAGTGTATGAGACATATGGGTGTAGTCCAACAGACGGTTCCTCTAAAGCACACTGTTGTGCTTTACATTGGCTTTTGTCTTTTCTTCTAGCTAAACAGCACTACTTGAAAAACAGAACATTTGTAATGCGTTAGGAGACAAGGCTAATAGGCTTAATAGAATATTTAAGAGAATCATAAAATGTAGATAAATCTGGAAGAGGGTAGATTTAGACTAGATATAAGGAAGAAATTCTTCACTGTGAGGGTGGTGAGACACTGGAACAGGTTGCCCAGAGAAGTCGTTGATGCCCCCTCCCTGGAAGTATTCAAAGCCAGGCTGGATGGGGCTTTGAGTAACCTGGTGTAGTGGGAGGTGTCCTTGCCCATGGCAGGGGGGTTGGAACAAGATGATCTCTAAGGTCCCTTCCAACCTGAACCATTCTATGATTCTATGATAATTCCAGGTCTTCCTTACCATGCTGTTTTGAGGCAAACAAGCAATATGGCAGCAGACAGACACGCTGACTGACATGTTGTTGTGATTGGTGCTGGCTCTCCCCAGTGCTTCGTTTTCCCCTCACGGCTGTACAAGTGATAGAACTAGCTGGGGCAGAGCTGACAGCATGGGAGCCTCCACTTCTATACTTACACAATCAGGATGTACCCATGAGTGATAAATTATTCTATTTGAATACCCTTGCCTGGCTTCCTTTATGATCTATTGAACTTTAGAAGGGCTTGCACATATAAGGTGTGGAATCTCAGTATTTTCTATGAGCTAGCAGACTCTGCTATCTCAAGCCAATTCTGTTGGGAAGACAATTTTCAACTTTAGTATCTGTGGAATTATCAAACCTTTTCCAGAAAGAATTCATTCGGGAAAATATGAGTGTGAAACATTAGATTATGAGGAGAATAAAATATTTTAAAATATTGACAAAAGAAAATCTCTTGTCTCATTATAAACCCTTACCAGCCAGATGTATAGCTCATTTCTCTTTTGATGTGTGAGGATTTACAAGGTCTCTCTTTTGATTTTCATCTAAACATGCTGAAGTTCTGAATGATAAATCCAGCTTATTGACAGACTGAAGGACTTTCAGTGCTAAATTACTCTGAAGATTCCTTGCCTGTATTTGAACCTATCCTCAAGACCTAAATGAGCAGGAAGAACTAAAAGCAAGTGTGTTGCAGAAAGAGTAATTGCAATTTCTTTGTTTTGTTTGAGAACAAATGAGAACAAATAAGGCTGCCTTTTACATTCTGTTCCCTCTTAACATCACACTACAGTTGAGACTTTCTCTGTGTATTTTCACAAAGTTGCAAAAATAGAGGTGCAAACTTTCAGTTCAGCATGCCAACCCTGAAAAGTTTTAACTCCTCAAGTAACAAAGAATTGTTGTGAAAAGCTCGAGGAAGTTTAAAAAGCAGCTGTACAACTTATAGAACAAACTGGAGCAGAGTTAGCAGCAGTCTGGGAGCCTCCATTCCTACAACCACAACTAGAAAGCTAAAGATAAATCAAGAGAACACAAACAAAAAACGTGAGCAGAAGGGGGGGAAAAAAATTGCCTATATATTTCATTGAATTGCATGCACTCAAAATGTTTCCCTTTCTCAGTTCATTTAACAGTCAAGTCATTGGAAGCTTTCTCTGGGTCAGGCTTCTGTGAAATTTGCTAGAGTGCTTGCACAATGAATTTTTGCTTTGATGTGAGAAATGCTTGTGCTGTTGTATACATTAGGAGAAACTGAGCTGCATTAAGTTGACATTAAATTTATAATTTGAACTAACAAAAAGAACAAAATTCAAACTGCTGCCAATCCACATTTTCTTCAGCTAGTTTACCTAGATTAGCGTGGTAGATGCTTCCAAAGACCTGGTGATACTACCAAGGAGTATAGCGGCATCCGAGGAGCAGTTTTCGGGGTCACCTTTAACATTGGTTATGGTTTGGGGAGTGGAGCAATCATTGAATTGTGATTTTTGGACTGAGTTTTAGCTCCTAATTTCTACTTCAGCACCATTTGAAACAAAGTCTGTTTAGAAAACAGAAACTTCATGAAAATTAGTATCATAAAAAGACATTGCTGCAAGGCAGACATAGAAGCAAAGCCAAAAGTCTTCTGCAGGAGTGTTTGATACTTTGTAGTGTATCATGTTACTAGTTCTGATATCAAACCTAGACTTGCACTGTGATTCGCCTGGTGGGCCAGTTCTGTCCCTGCTCTCACGTGCCACCCCCTGATATTATTAATGCATTAACTACATTTTCTTAGCTCTATTCTAATAATTATGTGAGTATGACAATTAGTTTCAACTGATTATTGCTGTGGGAGGTCTTCGTTCTTTCTGTCTAGCTGCTATTGTTTGTTTTATTTTTGTCTTTAGTAACTTTTTTTTTTTTTTTGAAAAGCACAGTTTTTAAAATTATAGTTTGAGATTAAAAATTGGTCAGCTTAAAACGCTCCATGTTTATGCAGTGTCAAAACTGCATGGAACAGAAACACAAGAAGCTTTCTTATGCATAACCAGAACACTTAGAGAGTATCAATTTTTGAATACCTAGATTAAATGTATACTCTAACAAAAGCTGAAATAAAAAATCTAAGGCAAAACACAAATTTATTTTTGTAGTAATTAGGTCTGCCAGGAACGTACTCTACAACTATGAAGAAATATGACATTTTAAAGTTTATAAAAACATTCATATGCAAGTAATTATGTGTTAGGCACATTCAATTAAAAGATCTACTGACACTCATGCTAAAGGTGGCACAGCAAGACATTTCTAATACAGCTATATATAGACAAATATCGTGTAATATGTCAAGTTCAACCTTCAACGGTATCACAGGAGAAGGTCCTCTGTATCTAAAGCTTAATGTCAGCATCTCTCTTTTTGTAGGTCATGTTAACAACAATATGATACGGGTCATCACTTTCTGAAAGGGACAAAAATTGTTTTTGTAATATAAAACTTGTGGCATATGAAACTTCTACACAAATCCATCAAATGTAAAATGTTTTCTATTTCTTGGTCAGTCAGATATTGCAGCCTGAGCCTGATGAAGAGTAAACTGTCAGTGTTTCTAGCTTCTGCGTGTATTTATGTTATTACAATCACTAGATGTAGAGAACATTAGAAGAAAGTTAAGTGTTTGATACTGTTCCTGAAAACAACCAGGTACCCATAGTAATACCCTGGTCCTAGACAACAGCTGCTATGGGAATGAGTCTCAAAATTCTTTGGAGGACAAGCAGACAGTTTCAAACACTTTCCTTCCTTTGATCACTTCTGAGCACACCATGTGGATAGGCTGTGGGTTCATAAACTTGTCCAAAAGTGTGTGTAAGTGGCACTGTTTTAAGGTGCCCCTGTACCTGTGAACCAGCTGCAGCTGCTGCCTCTCTCATTCCTCTTCACAGTTTCACCCAAGAGAGATGCTTAATGACTAAGGTGGGATATAATGTGCTCCTTGCTGTTGGCCACTGTTACTGTCTCACACATATCTGAGCTGCGTGCCTGAATCTGTACTACCTTGATGGTTAGCTGATAAACACCACAGCTGAAGAAACAATTCAACCCCCTTTTGTGTTTTTTGAGTTCTAAACTAACTTTATTCAGAAGTTCTAAATTCCTGGTGGCCCTTGCAAACACTGGTTAGATGTGCTGTATGCTGAAGGCAGTCAGGAAGCTGAGCAAGGACTGGATGCGTTGTTACAGGTACTCTGCACTGACAACTGCTATAATGCCTGGTGCAACTCAGTGGCTTATCTCAGCTCTAACCATGGTGAAAAAGACTTATTTTCTTGAGAAAGTCTTATCTTCTTTTTGAAGATAAGAAGCTGGTAACATTTGTGTAATTTAAGGTTACTAACTAGTAACATTAGTAAAATTAACCTAAGATTAGGGGGGAAAATTCTGCTTTGTAATATTTTTCCTCTGTATTTAGCTTCTTACACTTTATTTTCAGATGTCTGTGTTGAAGAGACCAGCCATTGGTCTAAGCCTGTTAGAGCTGTAGAGCAGAATTTTCAGTTTATTTTTGCAGTGTCTAATTATTTTGAGAAAGAGATCCCATAAATAGCTTTGCTGTTATTTTTGAAGTGTCTCCTAAATGAAACCTTTTTAATTCCAGAACAGTAGTTGATTTGCAACTTCAGTTAAGTGAACAAAGCTTTTTAAAAAATAAAACCTGTAACATTTTGCTACAGCTGGATGAAACTTCTTGTTCATTTTCTGAAAGTTTTATCCCTTTTCCCAGCAAACTAGAAATCAGTATACCCCATTACAGTTGGGGAAAGTTATGTTTAAGTATTGCATTTGCTAATTAGAAATTCAAATGTGGTTCTGCATTAGTTGTAGGGGCTTTTCTTTACTGAAATAGGCAACTATATGTGTGAAGTGACAGTTGTCTATGTCAATGAAAAATACTTCAGGACCAGATTGTCAGAGGAGGGTAGAAAGTTTTTCATCCACACTTTACCTCCCAGACTCTCAGATATGGTGCCTATGTCTGCATTTGAATGGGAGGGGGCATGCAAAGACTCTTTAGGTAATTTTTTTCTTTTTCTCTCTTTTTTTAACAAACTGGCACATTTTCTTTGTAGAGTACTGTAGAGACTGCTTCTTGCCCCTTTAACGAGGTGCACAACAAAGTATGCACCAGACAAAAATGGACAAGGCATAGCTCAGTGAAGTCAAAGTTGCATAAGCTTAACTTCTGATGTTTCAGTTTTCCCTGACAATGCTCCCAGATTACCGTGCCAAACGGCTCTTCAAAAACTGAAACAGTGTATGAACCTCATGGTAAATAAAACCTGACAATCACCTAAATCAAAATAGTTTGTATTGTTCCTTTTACTACTGATACAGGAATTTGTCAAATACAGATTTAAATATCAACTGAATGGTCAATAAGGTAGAAATGTATGGTGTTTGGACAACTTAATTTGATGAAATAATTAGCATTTCTTCATTGTATTGTTCCATCACCTAACTCATCAGTGTCCTTCACCCTAAAATTTTGGATTATTAAAGGAAGAGTAAGCAAATGTTTATCCAAAGAGAAGACATTAGACTTAGGGGCTTCAAACATCTCTATCTGAAATTGAATACCTGCTTATTACTTAGTTTTGGTAGTGCATTGTTGTATTCTGAAAGGAGGGGTTTATTGTTCTTGGAGTTGTGAGAAACGTTATCACAGATTATTTTCTCATTGTATTCTTTCAGACCCTAAGGGTATGAATTGTTGAGGTTATGAGGAGTATAAAATCAAAAAACTTAGACTTCAAAGTTGTCAGGTGTTTATCATCGTTATATGTGTCATATCAATTCATTAGTGAACTTCATTAAAATTTGTTTAAAGATTTGAGATAAGATTCGTAAGCCAAAGCAGGTGCCTCCTTCTACGAGTTGGATTTCTTTGCTTATATTTAAGTAGAAATCAAGTCGTGGCGTCCTTGCAGTTAGGTTTTGTAGGAGTTTGCATAATCAGTTCCTTTAATAGGAACTCCAAAGTGATTTTGTGTTGGCATGTTGTGCAGGGGAAGATAAGAATCAGCAAGACTGTTTTAACAGAGTGATGTCCAGTTAAATGTGTTTGACGGTAACATATAACTGTCTATCATTTTGTTATTTCATTTTGTTGTGAACTGCTAGTGTTGCATCAAGGGCACAAAATACTTCCTTGTCTGCAGGGTGCTCTACTACAAATGAAAAGGATGAGCCCAAGTGAATGTCAAGCACAATAAAGCATTACATAAACCCTGAGCTGACTCAGGGGCTGACTCTCTTTATGCTGAGATCCTGAACTCTGCTGCTCAGTAGGCTTCACAGTGTTTCTGTTGCATTGCAAAGTTTTGATAAAAGCATGGAGCATATTGTTACAGAAAAGTCAGAATTTTAGAGGGCAGCTAAAGAGCGAGCAGTAAAACTGGGGGGAAGGACTACCAGATGCACTGTCTGAGTTAACTATTAATTTGTTCATAACTCAAAGTGTTGAAAGCTCCATCATAAACTTTTAATTACTGGTGTGGAACATAGACCTTACTGAGCAATGAGAGCAACTGGCTGCTGGAATAATGAGAGTTTTCTGTGTTGCACTGTTATTTCTTGTGACAACATAATCTGATCGGTGCCATAATTTAGAGAAAATGTCACTGTAATCTAAATCAAAGCTCTAAAGTTCTCATGTGGTCACATAGTTGATGATTTCAGCTACGTTAGCCTCAAAAAGCGAAGGCAGATACAAAGAGTAGAACTGTTTTGCAGTCCAAGTCAGCAGAACTGTTTCTCAAAACAAAGTTGCTGGAGTTACTTAGACTCATGTCTATAGCACATTCATAAACACTACATTTACTGAAGTATAAACAAAGACGAAAATATAAAAATTTATGTATATGATCTATTTTTGGGATGTGGGGTTGCTTTTTAAAGGTACTAAATGGCAAAGTTTTCCCACCTGATGGTAAAGCCCTGGAAGACAGGTGAAGAAACAAGGACTGCCAGCATCCCTTTTAGGTGCTTGGAGAGTGCTTCCTCAGTCCAGATCAAGGTATTTAATGGCAAATGTGTATGAATGTATGCATGGTTAGGGATCACTGTTGCTAACTGGAATTCAAAAGCAGCAGCATACTGCCCATTGCCTCTGGTAGGAAGCTTTGATTTGAGGGATTTGTGTAAAATCCCTTCATTATCTCTCACAGGCTACAAGTAGATGTTTGCATGCCTGTGGCAAGAACTGCTCTGATCTGTCTCCTGGAGTTACATACTTTTCTTCCAAATAATAGGGAAAGCTTAGACCTCTTTTAAAGTATGGTAAATGTGGCAGTAAAAAAGAGATAATGTCGTATTTTCATATATAGTTTAGTGATCAAATAATATTTTCCAAGATATGTGGGATGCAGGTTCAATTCCCTCTTTTGTTAACAGGATTGTACTTTTCTTTATGTGCTTTACATTGGGGCACAGGAAACTGCCTTGGAAACTGACAGCCATCTTACTTTAATATACAAATATATACTTTCCCGAGGAAAGGAAAGAGAATTATCACTATGTAGCAGTTTCCCTCAGAAGTAGAAGCTTTTATTGCACAGACCATTTATGTATTTTATCCAGTGGATATTTTGTGTAGTATTGGCAGCAAAGTGTGAAATAGGTACCTTATTTCAGACATACTGCTTAATTCAGAATATCTGGACATATCTAAGTACATACTCATGCATGTGCATACATGTGCACAGTACTTGGAGCCTGAAAAGATGTATTGCTGACTCCTGGGGTGATTCCAAGATTAGGTGGATTCCAGGGACTATAGTCCTGGATAGAGAGACACTTTTCATAGGGTTTTTTCTCAGTCTTAATATTTGAGGCTATAGGTCTAGATTGAAAATTGTGTCTGTTTTGAAAAGCTATGGTAGATCATTTCATAAACTATGTGTGTGCTGTTCATAGGAATATTTGAGAAGCACTTATATATTCAGTATTTTTCAATCTGACAGCAATAGATGTAAATTACTATTTCTACAGCCCAGTCTACCATTTTCAAACAATGTCTTAGCCAATGCTATCAAAATTATTTTTTTCTCAGTAAGTACTTTTTAAGAATGATTTCTATGCTGTTAAATCATTCCAACATTCAAATTCCTGTAGCAGAAGTAATACATTAAAATACTTTCCTTTTTCTTCTTTCTAATGCTACGTTTACAACATCAAAATGGATGTAAGTCAATATTTCTGCCTTTGAAAAGCCTTTGACATAAGTCTGCTGAATTTTTCAAACATTGTATAAATATAACTTACATCCAAGCATGGCTTACAGCTTTGAAAGCTAACTGGATTAGATCTATTACACTAAAGCGTTGGAAAGGACATTAGCTTATAATCAAAATTAAGTTGTTGTCCGTGGTTTCCAACAGTTTATATCTGTACATTGATTTATAGGAAGACCTCATGCTATGCAAGGTGTTAGTCTGAAGCACGTAGCTAGTTGTGATGAAGATTATATCTGCTGTGCTGCAAATCAAGAACAGCAAGCCTTACCTCATTTCTAACGTGCGGCAGCTGAGCTTTCTAGGACAAGTAGTTCTCAAAGCAATTCTTTTCTGAAGCCCCTCTCTTGATTCTTAGATTCCCAGCTCAAATATCAGCTAGATATCAGCTGTTGAACTGCTGATGGGTTTGTTTTTGTGTTCATAACCAAGCTCTCTTGATTTGGAAGCTGCAGCTTTGCCTGCACCACTGTGTCAGGCATCTCTCTGGGTAAACATCATGAAGAAGGCTTAGTGCTTCCTGTCTTTCCAACATTGCTTTCCTAATGTAACTCAAAATTATGTTATCTTCCTGAACATTATTTTTACTGTGTCAGTAAAGGAAAATTTAGAAGATTCCTGTCTTAATTATTGTGGGCACTTTCAGCTCACATTATGATGATCCATGCTGGTGAAGTTGGCCTTGCTAAAAAATACCAATTCATTTTCAAAAACAAATCAATAAGGTCTGTTTGTTCCCCTAGCCAGCAAAAAATATGCTGTCAGGCTCTTCCTCCACACAGCTTCCTGTGTGCACACCAGGAATGGTTTGAGGGTCACTAGAGGAAGCCCAATGTAGGCCGCTATGTCTGGGTGCCTGCCCCACTGGCCTGCTGCCTGCTGGAAGTGGCCACTAGCCTTCGTAGAGCTGGATCCAGCCCTCCGCTGCAGGACACAGCAACTGAGTTCAGTCTTACCTGGTGCTGACCAGGTAAGCATGCACAACCAGTCATGCAAAGACCCTCACAATTTTAAACTTCTTCTTCAACACATGTAATCTGTGGCATATATCCCACCACTCTGTGTAAAGGAATACCATCCTCAGCATTCTGCTCTGCAAGCCCCTCATTTCCTAGCCTGTCAAATCCCAGCTCCACTTGTTTGTTTGTTTCACCACTTCTCATTTTGTTGTTGCTAGAATCAAATAAGTCAGTCCCTCCGGTGGCTGCTAGCTCTGAATCCACAAGCCCAAGCAGTGCATTTGGTTTCCGCATTCTGAGTGTGCCAGTGGAAGGAGGAGTATGTGTTCTCTCCCTGACACCATTGATACATCTGTTGCAGAAGAGGTTTAGTAAAGGTGCAGAACAGACTTAGTAAATCTGAAGTGCTTGGGGTATCAGAAGCTTTTCCTAGGGCCTTTGCCCTAGGGAGTTTACAACTCCCACATGGACCAAAACCCCACTCATAAGATGCACTGCGCATCTTCTTGTGTTAAAAGTTACAGTGCCTGATGAGAGGCCACAAAGCACCAGTAAGGCAAAGTGCTAACATCTCTTGTTTTGGCTGTTAGGCAGTGGAGGCCAATCCTCATATGGAGTTGCGTAAGCTCATTAAAGTGTTTGAAGTGTTGAGTATTTCTGGTATTGCTATACTCTGCAGTGTTTTGAGGGGCATGCCTGACACCCGTGCTTCAGGCTGGCCTCCTGATGTGAACCAAAGCCATTCAGTTTTTGTGGTCATGAGGTTCAGTCCAAACAAACATGATTCAGTTATACAGCAGTCATACATAATTTGGAGCTGGATAATGTTGGGTCTGTTTGGTCAGTGGCCTGAAAAATGCAGATAAAACCTCCCATGTAGGCACATATATCTTGTTGGCTATTCTCAGTTCAAAAAGCTATCGTATTTTTTGGCTTCCGGATTAACTCCAGCAGTAGGTCTTAGAGCCTATCCACTGGAATGAGGATGTACCAGCCGTGCTATTATTGATTCTCAGTACATTATTTTTCTTGTCTTTGCCCTTGAGTCTTTTAGATGAACAATGAGGTCTTGACCACTCAGGAGAATGGGAGTATGATCTCATTTATACTGCTGTATCTTCTGGCTTAAATCCAAAGAATTTATTTGACCGCAGGACTTGCAGTCAGTGTGGTTGATCTAGATTTATGTTAAGAGAACAGTGTATCAAAAGCTGATCTGTTCTTTATAAGAGTCATAAAACTATGAACATTAGCCTTAATATCTTGGTCATATTTGAGCTCATGCAATTCTTTTGATAAAAAATATTCTCTGTACTCCCAGTTACATGTAGTAGTCTTCCCTTTCTCCTCTGTATTCAATGGAGATTGAGTAATGTGCTGTGAAACATTTCTGAAGCTGCTTGAGAGAGCACCGGTTTTTAATCCTGAGAAGCAATACCTCTGCAGTTTCAGAACAAAATGCAACATTCACACCAACATAAATCAAGATTAACTCCACTAGTTTCAGTTGCCTGTATTTGCAACGGCATAACTGAAGGCAACATTTCATTTTATTTTAAAAAAAAAAAAAAAAGTGCTTTTTCAAACCACAATTTTATATAAGGTTTTCGGAGCATAAATCATTAATCATGTTATATGATGCTCTGATAAGAAAAATCTGAGGCATCCCTAGCTTTCACCCTATGTTATTTCCCAATATTATAATATATGTGTGATTCATACTACAAAATATCTTGAGAACCTCTACATTCCAGAGAGGAGATGTTCCGAAAGTAATGCCTCGTATTTATTTCCATGGAGACTGTAACAAAGAGCACAATAATACTGTTTGACAGAGAAAATTTTCAACTACAGAACACTGTTTTTCAACATAGTCATCCCCATTAGCTGTTCATTTTCACCAGCAATGAACAAGAGCCTGCATGCTGCACTCATAAAAATCTGCACAGCAGTCCAGGACGTGGCTTGTCTTTCATGTCGCTGTCACCACTGTTGAAAAGCACCACCACCACCTCACTGTACTCACAGCCACTGTTTGGTCTCCATCAATGTTCAACAAGCATTAATGAATGTGAATGGGTACCGTTTTTTCCACATGAAGGAATTTAGTTCCACACTTTTCCTTCATGCACACTTCCATCTCTAATGCCATTGTGTCAGGCTGCCCCTCTGCTGCCATCTGTAGCACGGCAACAACATGGAAGAGAATATTGACAGAAAAGTTTAACCTCTCCTGCCATACCACCAACGTCCGACTCTGACTTTGTAGACCAACGTAATAAAATAGGAGGCGTTGCTTTCAGAGCAGCCCTTGCACCTGCTGGAAAGGCACCTTATCTTCTTACCCCCTTACCATTTTTTCCCTTCCATCCTACCTCAAAAAACGGGAAAATGTAAAGCTTTTCCAGTAATCTTTCTTTCAACCTTCACATTTTTCCGCATTGCTTAATTGTGTTTAATAACCATGAATGGCAGACAGCGTCAGAAAGGCTGAACGTTATTTGCTCAGCCAGAACCCTGAATACATTTAACAATGTATTGAGGCTGAAGTCATATCAATTCAAATGTTTAGTAGCTATGCATATTAAATGGCTGTTAGTAGAATCATCAAAATCAATACTTCATTTGTTTCTCAGGATGTGACTACACTGTAGTTTCATTCATTCCTTGTCTAATTATCCCTAATCTGCTGCTCCACATGCTCAGCAAGTGGAGCAATTGAGATAATAAAGTTGTATTAAGCATACTCCAAGGCTACCCTGGCAATAAGGCAAGGGCTGTAGATAATAGAAGGATTTTGTTCATTTTGTTGCTTAGTAACAAAAATATTGCACAGAGGTTGTGTTTAAAAAAAAAAAAAAAGTAAATTTATACAGATGTGTATTCTGCATATTTATAGATCATGATTAATGTTGCTGCTCAGTTTTGAATACTCACTGTTTAGGTTGTGCATCTGCAGTAAATCAGTAAATGGAAATGTCTATTGACTTGAAAAGCTGCTTATATATTCATTCATTAAAATCCCAAGGTGGGAAGTATTTATTTGTTTGAGGGCAAAATTGTTTTTAATTATACATATGCATGGAATGATTTTTCTTCCCCGTAAGCCTTTAAAATTGTTACAGGTATTTTGTTAGGCTAGACAAAACGTTATCTAATTGGTGTGAGTGATGGCAATAAAGGAATGCAGAGCACAATATAGCAAGTGTGTATGCACACTTAGCTTTCTGTACCATGAAGACACCTCATGTACACCTTGTACCCCAAGAACACCTTGATTTGTCATTGAGGGCACAGCATAAGCACAGGAGTTTCTAGCATGAGGTCAGTGGATTCTATTTCTTCTTTGTGTGGTGGGATGAGTTTGTTAATGCAGACCCAGTGAGACACTCAGGAACGTACTGCTGAATCTCAGCAGCAGATTCACTGAGAAGAGCCCAGAATGGTACCTCAGTAGCAGAGTAGAGCTGCTGGTACTACTTTCCATTTAATGCATAAGAAGCAGATTCTTTCTTGGATTGGAATACTTATTGTCCCATTTTGCGTGAGTTTGCATGTATTTTTCTACAAACTTGGCCTTAAGAGGCAAAATCAATCTTTGAACTATAATGCTGACTCTTCCTCCGTTGGGATGGACATAGGCATGATGATGTAACTGCTATATATATTCTAATAATATATACTTTTGATTTGTACATGCACTTTTTCTGAATGCTGTTGACTGATAAAGCTTGTGTTGAAATACACTAAAAATTTGAATTCCTTTTTTAAAAAATTCACTTTTGAAATGAAAGACAATATTATTCATTTTCCATGTTATTTATAATAAATCTTTAAGTAATCATTCATAATTAAGAAACTCAATAGGAAACTGAGCGAAGAGCAGGCTATTGTCTTCCAGGACATTCTGTGCTAATTATGACCACAAATTATAGGTAGTATTGATCTTGAATTTTAACTGTCTATCAGTAAAATGCAAAACATTTCAAGGATGCTGAGTTCCTGTAGTGCTTCTGAGGAACCGAGACTATTACTGCCCAGAGTAAAAGATTTAAGATGTTTACTGCTTGCTAAAAGATAATTATAGAGAAACTATTGCTACTGAGGGAAAGGGCAAAACATTTATTTCTGTAGAGAAGGCTTTGTCAACATTATTCCAGGACTTCCTGCCTTCCCAAGAATTCAGTTGTGATTGAATTTTCACGATGCTACAGTTTTACAGAAAAATCTATAATTGTAAAACATTATGGTCATTGGACTAAAGTGTTAGAACTTCATGTTTTTAATGAGTGGTCCATTTCTGGAGGATTAAAACCCACAGTTTCACACACGGGTAAATTTTAAGCAAAGTAAATCCCAAAAGCCACCTTTTTATTTGGTTTTCAAATGTATTTGCATTTTAAGTACATCTGATAGAGATCCAATTACTATAAGCTTTGAGGCAAACTTGATTTTTTTTTCCTTTAAATTATGCTATTTCCTAGTATTTTGTCTTGTTACTTTGATATATGCTCTGAGGACTGGATTTAAGTGGTGGTTTCAGTAGCTTATAAAAAGCGTGTTAATGTTCATGTGTCAAATATGGTTTGTGTAGCAAGATGCTGAATTTCTTTTATTTCCAATTAGCTGAGAGGTGGAGTAACAGAGCAAATGCTGTTAAAATGGCAAGTAGAGAGAAAGCCAAGGTGTGCCACTTCGGATATGTGGAAGAAAGGAAGTCAATGTCTGTGTGAAGGATAGGGGGAGTTGCCAGTGTTGTCCAGTAGTGACTGCAGATTATGCTTCTGTGAAGGTAATAATGTAAGCCTCATCTTAAAGGCAATAGGAACATGCCAGTCTGTCCTTCCCTCTGGCTCTCCCTTGATCAAAGGACAGCGCCAGTAGCGTTGACATAAACAATACAGGAAAAACACTGCTCAACCCAACTGTAGTCTTTAAACAGCAGAAAAAAATCACAAACATCCTTGAAACAAATGTGTATTTATTTTGTCTTTAAAATTATACTACCCCAATATCCATAGCAGATCACTGTCCATAACCCTGGCTCATCTGTCTATTCATTATTTTTTCTTGCTCTGTATTTGTTTCTATTTATTTTAACCTAGAGTTCACTCCCCAAAGGTAAAACATTTGTTGCTGACATTGGTAGCAAAAGATCATTTCATCTAAAATTGTTATATTAACTGCTTGATTTTTTTTCTGCTGTTTAATTTTTTCACTGCTATAATCATAAGAATGTACGGTCTTTCCTGTCTGTAAATGTTTAAGTTATTGTGATTCAGCAAGCATTGAATTCCTTTTTTTTCATTATTTTTCAATTCTTTCACAGTGTAGCAAAAGTATTGCATTGCTTTAATATAAGAATCATTAATAATCTTCTATAGGTCACTTCATGATTATGTTACCTTAAGAATTATAAATAGTGTTTTGAATCCTCTGAAACTAGTGGTACTTTTACTTTTTTCTTTTATTTTTTTTTTCTTTCTACAAGTACGTGTTGCTAAATGTCTCAGACATGTATCACTTTAAGTTACAGACTGCTAACCCAAGCTCACACCACTCACTTCCATAAAGAAAGACTACATTTTATTTACTATCCTAAACTGCTGTTCCACTGTGGGGCTGTTGCCCTTCCTCAAAGACAGATTTTGAAAGTGGGTATTAATTTCCGGGGAAGCTACATTTGTAGGTCAGGTAACATCTTCTATTAGACCTGCTGATCTAATTGAAAAAAAAGCTGCATCAGTTATATCACCTACTGTAATGAAAGATTCGGTCTGTGCCGCAAGCCCTTGTTTCCCCTGTCCTCTCAGCCTGTCGCAGCTACGTAACACTGATACCAGTAATTCTGACGCAGACTTAATTTTCCTGAAGCGTCAGGGAGTCTCTTGCCGTGAGTGGCATTAGGTAGCTAAATTACTTGTGTACTGTTTAAAAGAATTTACATTAAGAGACTGCTATCAACAACTGCTTTAACAGTTTTCTTCCTCTTTCACCCTCCTGATTGTATCTTGTGTTTTCTATCTTTGGCCTTAGCATGAAATAATGGGTAGTAGCAAGTTGGTAAAACTTCCTCAGGAGTGCTCTCCTCGCAGACTAGAAATGAAATTGGATCTCTGCTCTTTCAGAGTAGCATTAATAGTTCCTGACATTGCGTGTATGCTATGTATTTTAAATTACCAATACTTGTATAGACGCACTGAAGGAGCTTCTCAGAATCGATTTCTCATGATGTTCAATCAATATCTGACTCAAAGGCCTACCACCCAATTCCCTAATCACTTGCCTGAGCAGGAGGGTATGAAATTCTTCAGCTAACTTCAGTAAAAATATTTTAAGGACTTCTCTGAAAACGTTCATGAAAAATGTCTTGTATAACTGATCTTTCTCAGAAATTAATATTTTAATTCATCCTTGGTAAGTCGTTGTTAGGTGTAGTTGGATATCATTTGTAGTGCTCCAGCACACAGATGAGCATGTAGCTACTAACGTGAAGAGATCTACCATACAGAATTGGAGTATGGTGATGTCGTAAAGTGTAGAAGTTTAAATTAAAAATAACACTAGGCTTTCTGAGAATCCTAAACTAATGTGTTATGAAAGGCTCTAGCTCACAGCATTGTGTATTTGGTATATGCCACGTATGATATAAACAAGGTACTTTTCAGATTTTGAAGAACAGTGCTTTCAGCACCTTGCCTTATAATGCAAAGAATTGTTGCTAGGATGAAAATAAATTTCCCTGAAGTGGTTACTATCTCTTACTATTATTGCCAAGGTGTTTATCATAACTATAAATTCTTGGACAATTTTCGTTTTCATTGTATAATGTTCATTGTTGATCATAATTTGCTTTTCCTACATATCAGCTTGAACATCATAGATCTTTCCTCTAAGATCTAAATCCTCTGAATCCTGTTTCCAGAACCATACCATGGCTTAAGTTAGTAATGCCACTCCACTCATTCCATGCACAAGCTTGTCTAATTCTGCATATTTGGAGAAGGGAATGTTTCCCTGTGGAGCTGGATTTACTTTGGGGGGGAAAATAAAGATAGTATAGGTCTCTGTAGCTGTTGCATTGTTATGCTGTACTAAGCTCCAATTCACGTCCCAAATAAACAGTCACAGATAGCAAAGAAAATTTTGCACAAACATGTAGATCAATCAATCTTTTTGCTCACCACATGGAAAAGTGCATGCACGCTGTATCAGTGCTTAACTAATTGCATCATGATTAAATTTTTAATAGGAAATACCTCTATTAACATTTACAACTCCTCTTATTATATGTATTCATAATGCCAAACATTACTGCATATTTCTCTTATTCTGGCCTTTCTTTGGGAAGCTAATTTTCTGATGTGGAAGGCATAACATGATAATGAAGTTTGTGCCCCAAATAATTAAGTAGACTCACAAGTTTTCTTTGGTGCACATCAGTAATTCGAGGAATCAGTCTAAATGACTAAATTTGCTAAAGAATGACAGGAGAAAGTGAGATCAGAATATTTAAAGTGTTTACCTCCTAAGCTTTTTTTGTTATTAATGATAATTTTTAAAGTATTTAAATACTTATTTTTTACAAAGAACATTCTGTGTTTGAAAACCTTTAATATTCTGACCGTTACTTAACGATAAGCTTAGTTGGCATGCTGGTGGCTTGTTAAAGGATTTTCTCTTATTTTAGCCAGATCTTTTAATGAGAACTTACAAATGTAAGCAAAGAAACTTTCCTGGAAGCACCTGACTGGCTGCCATTAATTCTTCTCACTTCAGATAAAGAAGCAAAGTGATCCATAGAGATGAAATAAATGGCGTATCTTTTGCTAGTGCTCTGCAACATGTGGTTGAACTGTGAAAATGTTAGATTATGTAGAAAAATCTTTCTCCCTAGTGTGCAATTCATAGTTGTCTGAAGTGGTTAATGCGAGGAATTGTTGCTGAAGCATATATTCATAAGTTATCCTTGCAGGGATGAATTGTTCAAAGGAAAAAGAACATGGATCTTTCAGTAGGGTCTTTTTGAAGACAACCTTTGCAGTTTGGTTTTAGTAAGAACATTTCTAGGATTTAGATTACACTTGGGGAGAAATTTTCAGTCCTGCAAGACAGTAATTTAATTGCTGTGGTGGGATGTATTGTTCCATACTTCCTTTTGAGCCTTGATCTGTGGTCACAGCAGCCGGAGTCTGCAGCTCTGCCTTATCTGGTGGGCAGCTCTGCTTCAGGAGTGGGCGCTAATGTGGCAATTAAAGGGGGAAGTGTAGCAGCCAGGCAGAAGACAAGCTGCCTGCATGATGTGAAATGAGGAAACAGAATACAGTGATTTAGAAGAAATAAAATTCAGCAAAGTCTGGGTCTGTGTGTCTTGGTGGTTCAAATGGCACATAGTTTGAAACTGAGATGTAAAACAGAGGAAGAAAACAAAGAAACAAGTTGTTTTTTGTGTATGATTTTCATGCCAGGTGGCAAAAAAAATCTGAGAAAAATGACAGTGTGAATGGGATGACTGTATACAGCCATTTCTGCTTTGGTATAGTAGCTAACATTTTTCAGGAGAAATGTAGTGCAGGGTAACCATTTATTTAAAAGCACAAATGTTCGTTTTGGTCTTGCTTTCAGAAAAATTCAGAACATGAATAAAAGCTTTTTCTTTCTTTCTTTTTTTTTTTTAAAGTACATGTGGGAGTATTGTAAAATATATCCAAAAGTTTGGCCCCGCCAAGTCTTTTTAGTTTAGGCACTTTCATTAGTCTCAGACAACATAAAATACGTGATGGAATCCTGGTGCAGAATGCTTCACAAAGTTACCAGTGGTAACCATTCTCCATTTTACTTAAGCAATCACCTCCTTCACTCTGAAGTATGAAAAGGGGATTAACTGTAGCCTTTAATAATGAAGAATAAGAAGTAATATTTTCTTTTGCAGCTAAAACAGTGCCCACGCCCTAGTTTTATTCTCGTGTAACTGAAACTCTACTAGCAATAATGTAGGGCATGTGAAAATATAGGAATGCATAACTGACTGACTTTAAAAATACCACTCTGTTTTATTTTGCAATGTGTGCAGGAAGAGAGACCATGGAGAAGTGTGCAGGACATGAACCTATGGAAGGATGAAATGAAATGCATCACAAGCAGTAGAGTCAGAATTGCAGTAATTCTAAATAGTTGTGTTTCAACATAGGTGACATTTTAGAGTAACAAACAAAACAGGCTTCGCTGAAAAAAGAAATCTTCTGCAATGCGATAATTTGGTGAAAACGCCAAAGCGTAGCAGAAGTAGTACTTCGAAAAGCTCAGACCTGGTGTTAAACTGATTCCTACTATTTTGTCAAATCTTTCTTGTACTAACATCTGATTTATTAATAGTGATTTTTATTAATTAATAGTGAATTATTTCCTCAATTAATATAGTTTATTTTTCAGAGTGTTTAACATCCTGAAGGGTTTGACTGTCTTTATGTATCAGTTTCTTCTTTAATACCATTTTCCAGATTACTTTCGTGAATTCAGTTTGGTAGGTTCTCACCATGTTGGTGGATGTATTGATGGCAAATAGTTTTGGATAAGCCACTTTATGTCTGTGGATGAATCTGAAGGTTTAGTTCACAGCGAGCAGCTTCAGGGAAGCGACTTGGAATAAGGCTTCTCATGCATCCATTCACCATTATCGGTTCCTACAGATGACTGGTTTAGAAAACCTCATAAAATAAGTGGCCCTAAGCTGGAGCAGAATAGTTTGTTCTCATCTTTAGACATCTTACCAAGATGGTGATTTGTTCCCTTTTGTTTTCTATCCGGTCTCTGGAGTGAGGCGGGAGCTTTATGGGAAGGGGAGTTCCCATCTGCTGTCACTTCCCATCCTCATGTGCATACACACAGTGTTTGAGGTGATCATTAGTTAGCATTGTCTTAAACACCATGTGCTGTCTTCTGCTGCCACTAGAATACGTCTGTGGCTCGCTGGCATCCCAGATTTCTTTGCCTCCCTAACAGCTCTTAACTACGACATCAGGGCTTCTCCTGCCCAGAAGAAAGGAAATAGGACAGAGACTGGGTTAGGGTCTTGCAGTGCCATGTCGGCTCTCGGAGAGGTTGTAGCTGCTGATGTTAGTGAAGCTTCTGCTGCTCTGAGCCAAGCCAAATACTTAGCTACTGTTGTAAATTCTGCCTTCTGTTTTTCTGTACATGCTGAAGTTTTCCCAGTACAGTTCACAAATTACCTGTCTTATATGAAAGTCCTTTTCAAGAGATCTAAGTTTAAAGCAAAGTACATTTTCATAAATTCGCTCGATACATAAAGCTATTGCTTGCGTGCATAGAGCTGCCTCAGGCTTATGGCAGATACTGCATCATTTCACTAACAAGCCCTCAGTCCCATGGTAAGCTATTGTCTGGTGAAACAGATAGCTCTGGTGTTCTGAGCCTGTAAAGGTTCTTAAAAGTAAAAACAATATTGACATTGACGAACAGATGAAATACTGCCTTCCTGACTTTGTTACTTTCAAAGTATCCTGCCGAGTTGTGCTGGAGTAGTTGCTAAAGGAAAACACACAGTAGGATTATTGGAACAAGAGATTAAGAAAAATCACTGAGACATGTTCAAAGGAAACTGAAGTGTTTCTGATTTTGTCAGTCCTTCTGAAAGCATAATGTGAGTGTATTACTACACATATAATTTAGTTACTGAAAATCAGAGAACACACTTTTATATGTTGAAGCAAGACTGAGAATTTTGTTGTTAATCCAGTATTTTAATTGCCCAATCAAAATATCACAATCAGTTCATTTAATGCAATTCAAATGGTATTTGCACTTATGCAGATTATCTAATTATTCCATATTTTCATTAATAATGCAATTAAAATTTTTGTGAACCAGCATCCCAATACTTAACCTTTTCCCTGGTGTTGTGCTCACACTCCGGGAGTCTCACCATAACTCCTCTGCAGGTGATGGGTTTCTTTGTTAGGGGAGAACTGCCCAACTGACCATAGCTAAGCAAAATGCGAGGTAAAGCAGTTCAAATAACGTTGCTAGAGCTCAGAAACGCAGGAGAAGCACCAATTTACCTCAGGTAACTGATTTTGGAGCTAGGAAAGCCAGACAAAAAGCATCATATCTTTCAACAAGTTGCAGTCTGTTTCTTGCTTATTTTTAGATACGACAGATCAAGCTACAGTAGGTTTAAGAAAGGGCATAAGAAGTCCTATGTCCTGAAGTATTTCATTAGTTTTTTTTTTTTTTTTTTAGCCAGGACTGAGGCCTATTGTTAGCACTTGGTAATACTAAACTGAGCGGACCACAGAGCTACAATATAAATGAGCAGTTAAATTCTTATTTCCCTTGAAAATGAAATTCACATTTGTGTAAAACTCCTGCTTTAATGAGTTTTCTAGTAATCTTAATAAATGGAGCACATTGCATTTGTACTGAAGGGAAAGTTGCTGTTAAGGGACTCTCTTATCCTTGAGAGAGCTTCCTTTGGGAAAAGCTGAAATGTGTATTGGAAGCAAGGAAGGTAGAGTATTATTTCTTTCTTTTGAACGTCTCTAGGTGTTCTTTTGGAAACCAAGCTTGTTCATATTTCATTTGTCTATGAGTTTTGTGTCCTCCCTTTCAGTCCAAGCCACAAAGTGGACCATATGAAAAGATGTATTGCTAAGATGCAGTCTACCTTTTCTTCAGAAGAATGATAGTCTGGTATGAACAGGAGTCATATCCACTTCAGAATGTTGTAGTTGCTTGTATTTTACCTTTTATTTGTGTACTCTTTACAATTTTGTGGTTGGTGGTTGGTTTGGTTGTTGTTTGTTTTTAGCCTTCCTATATTCAGCTTTGCCCATGCTAGCTGTTACATACTGAACTGTTATTTCTCTGTTGCTCATATTTTCTTTCAGCTGCTAACAAGAAAATATGAACACAAAAACATAACTGGAAAAGAAATCAGAGCGCTTGTTCTCAGGTAGTTTTGAAATTAAGCTAAACATGTTCTTCAACCTACAAGCACTGTCATGGCTTAGTTTCAGTTCGGAGAACACTTGCTGAGGGGAAGATGCAAGTGGACATACAGTTGTGGTCAGGAGTTTCTTCAATCACCCAAGATATTGTCAGCCTGATGAATACTTTTAAAGGTGTTTTAAAATGAGAATGGAATTATCTTTTATGTTAATAGATTTCTTGATTTTCACATATTTCTATTATACCTTTGCTGTTTTGGACAAACAGGGATATTTTTCATATGTTAAGAAGTTCAGCAAATGAAATGTAATCCTTTTATGCTCATGCTTTATGTTAAAACTACGAAATATGTAGTTTTAACAGTAAGAAAGGTATGAGAATTGTGTTCAGAGTTAAAGCATTTTGTCCATCTTTATAGATCAGTAAAATTCATAAAGAAGATAAGACCAGTCCAGTTTTTGAAATATGGTAACACTTTCCAGGAGCTAGAAGATATTTTCATAGCAATGAAATATGTAACTCAAACACAGTCTACTTCTTTCATTATACAATTTTGGAAGGAAACTGTGGCAAATAATTGTATTTAACAATTAAAAATCACTGTTGATACCTGCTAAGCCATTAATTCTTAAGGAATAGCAAAGTTTGCTAGGAAGAGCCTGTGTTTGTGTGAGTAAAGGTCAGATGTGGCAAATTGGTGTATTTGAATCTGGACTCATGTGCCCATCTATCTGGACGTGAAACAACCGCTTACTCCTAAGGCTCAGTTTTCCAAAAGGATTTAGAACAAACAGTCCCTGCCATCCTCATTCTTTCTATCCAGAGATGATCATTTTAATGTAAAACTTTGTGACACAAAACGAAAGCTAACAGAATTAGAATTATGTACTATGTCACATCCTGTCTTTCAACGTTACAAAGCAGACAGCAGTTGGGAGGAAGGAAGTTGTTGGAAGAGTACTTGGAATGAGTTGAGTAAGAACATGTGAGCGGTCTGAGCCTAATCCCATTGTCATCATGTGAAAGCTTCTAGGAGGAAAATGAGATCTGCTAGTCAATGTTCAATATATTTTTTTTTAAATTTCTGTATTTGAAGTTTGAATCTTAGCAATTCATTTAGCATTCAGCATATCTTTCTGTTTCTTAAATTCACATCCTTAATGAGAGGACCTTCCCTACTAAAGGGGATATGAAAAGCATCAGTGATACTGTTGTGACAGGTGAATGACAGGAAAAGACAGGTTGATTCGATGTGTAAAGCAACGGGAGAAAAAAATAGACAAACACAAGAAAGATTTTGTTTTTTCCTCTTCCAAAGCTTGATTTATGCAGCAGCTCATTTATTTGCTTTTTTTCTGGTTTTAAATAAAAAGTGAAAAGCCAATCATCTACTTATAAAAAAACATTGTGTTATTGTTTGATTAATAGCTCATGCTGATGTTAGGAGATGCTTAATTATGCATCAGTGTTTGCCTCATTATGTAGAGGAGCATCATCATAGCAGATTAGTCAATGAACAGAGAATGCTTTCCTTTTTGATGATTAATTCTCATGATTCAAAATATGTAACCCAAACAGCAGTCTAGTTCTTTCAATATAAGACTATAAATCTAACTTTGGAAGGAAATTGTTGCAAATAATGTTTTTAAAAAAGAAGGCTACCTGACCTAATCTCAGAAACGTGACTTAAATAGATTGCTTTTCTTTGCCAATAAGGTGTCAGAGAATTCCTGCAGAGTGCAGCTTTGTGAAAACGTCCTCAGCAATATGAACTCCATCTTCTTTCCCTCCACCTCATGACATAGCAATGACTTCAAAGGTTATAATAAGAACATAGCTAACTTTTTCAAATAGATCACTGAAACACTCTATAAAGACTCACTATGTAGGTCACTCTGAAAGTAATGCCTCCTGTTTATTTCCATGGAAACTACAACAAAGAGCACAATAACAATTTGATAGAGCAAATCCTCAGCTACAAAACACTGTTTTTCAACATAGTCACCACCATTAGCTGTGCATTTTTGCCAGCAATGAACGAGAGCCTGCATGCCATGCTCATAAAAACCTGCACCAGCGGAGGTGACCACTGTCACTGACGCCACTGCTGAAAGGCACCAGCCACCACCTTACTGTGCTCACAGCCACTGTTTGGTCTCCACAGACATTCAGCAAGCATCAGTGAATGTCAGTGGGTGCCATTGTTTCCACATGGAGGAATTCAGTTCCACCCCTTTGCTTCCTGTGCACTTCCATGTCAGACACCATTGTGTCTGAGTGCCCCTCTGCTGCTGTCTGTCACACAGCAACAACATGGAACGGAATATTGGTGGGAAGGTTCAGCCTCTGCTGCCATATCACCAACCTCTGCCTCTGATGTTGTAGGCCAACATAATGCAATAGGAGGCATCACTTTCAGAACAGCCCTAACATATAGAGTGAAGACGAATTACAGAAAAGTAGGATGTGGCCATATTCCAATATCCTTAGGTTAGCAGAGCCTAGGTCTTGCAACAGGTTACAATAATGTCAGTAGAATTACTCTGGGAAATAAAAGTGCTTGGCATAGGGTGCTGTATCAGGATCTGATGCTACTTAAAAAGTAATTACCTGAGTTGTGACTTCTATTTCTGCCCTTCCCAAGGGCTCTGCAAATATAAGGTCAGTGCCATCCTCACAGAAATGTCTCAGCAGTTCCCTGCTATAATCTATCCTTGGCATTTGAGAGGTTAAGAAGCAGTATGAGAGAAAACAGCTCTCTGACAACAGTACCTACTGTAAAATCCAGTGATATATTTTGGAGGAAGAACTGAAAATATGTCAAAGATAGTTCCAGGCAAAACAGAGAAAATGTCAGTGTAATGACAGGTCTCAAAATCTGCAAGACTGTTTGCAGTGTTATAAATATGTTCAAAACCAAAGTTTTGCCTGACGGGTTATCGTTTACAATTTTTAACAATTAATGTTGCCAGGATGCAGTAGTGTGACTCTGAAAATAAGAGGCTGGCATTTCTGAGTAATATATTGATCTCAAAGAAAATTACACTTTCCTGGATTCACTTCAAAATAACCTTCTTCTAATTGGCCTTGCAACCTGGAAGAAACTTCACAACATGCTTTCCTTAGGGACAAGTTACTGTATAAATACCTGTGTAGTAAACAGACTTGTTAAAAAGAATTGAATTTCAATGCAGCAAGGTCACCCTTTTGACAGTTTTGTACTACCTAATCGTGCCCAGACAATGATCTGAAAAGGCAGCTGTACATTCCTTTGTTATCTTGCCGTATATTTAAGTTGCCTAGAATCTTGTGTGAGCTGTAGCCTGAATTATGTTTCTTGCAGTAGGTGTGTGAGAAAGTGTCATAGCAAGTGCAAGCCATCCATGGTAAAGTCTTTGCTGTAAAAAAAATAGAAAATAACGCTTGAAAATAAAAGATAAAGCTTCTGCAGCCTCTTCTGCCTTCCTCCTCCTCACCCAAGAGGGAATCGTGTCCGTGAGCATGCTCATGTGTGTCCTGGTGGGTTCAGGGCTACCAAGGCTGTGCTGGAAAGGACTTCTTCCAGCTGTGGTTGAACCTCGTTCTATGGGCCATCCTGCCAGCATCACTGAAGCCTCCCAAGGAAGGAGATGTTCTGCAAAGTGGTATTCAGTGTGACAGCCTAAGCTGTATCGTTTCTTTCCATCTCTGATTTTAGGCACTGTGCTTTTAGTGCTCTCAACCCATATGGTTAGCAGGAGGACAAGCAGAGAGAAATGTCTTTCAGTTCTTCTTTGTGTGCTGTCTCAAATTCAGTCATTAATTGGGTTCTGTTTCTTGCTCACTTTCAGGTGACTTCTACATTGTAGCAAAAATAACTTCCTGCTAATTTATTTTGACTTCCCATTTAATTCTGCTTTGCTGTTTATTCTCAGCCAACTTTTCTCATCCAGCATAAGGCAGTTGCATTATATAATGTGTCATTCCTTTGTCAAACAAAATTATTCCTCCATGTATTATAGCTGACAAACAATTTGGATACAGTCACAGGAACAGAGCTGTAAAGATATTTCCTCACTTTTTTTCCTAATTTTTTTTATATAGGAAATAAATATTGAGGAAACATTCAGAAACAGGTACAGAAAAATGTATAAGCAAGCATGAAATGGGCTTTCTTCAGGCATTTCCAAAAGCCTTTTCTGAAGATAGGCACGGAAGGGGTGCGAAGAGCCTTAATATGCAAATGATAATTGCTTTAAAATTAGATACAAAGCAAATACAAAGAAAGAGCAAGTCTCTTTATTTCAAATATTTTAGTTAAAAGGACTTTTTCTTTTGGGAGGAATATATTTGATTTCATGTCTGTGGAAGACGGACCAAGAAAAAGCAGTTTATTGTTGAATAGAATAAGTGCTTAAGTTCTCTATGCCTCAATTTTAAGGCATAAAATACATTGGGCATTGATTAATTCCTAGAGGTTGTTTAACTTTGACATGTAAAATTGGGGTTTGGTAATTTTGTTACTGTGGAGGCTTTCAGGCTGTAAGTAACCACTACATCATTTGTCTTTGGGTAAGATAACCCCACCTTTCTCTGAGCTGGACTGATGCAAACACAGTGAACGAGGAAGTCTGTTGTCAGCTGTGGAAAAGACATGAGTTACGATACCATCGTCTCTGTGTCTACTGTCTGAGACTGTATGCTGAGAGAGTCCCAGAAAATCTGGCCAGGCTCACAGATTCTGCAGTCCCAGTCGCTCCTTTCCTGACTATATGAAAGCCTATACAGATTTGTTCAGAGAAGTTTATTTAAGGTCTATCATGAACGAAATTGAGCTAGGCTGTGTGTTCATCTGTGCTGTTCATTCTCCTGCTCTTAGTAATGTTGACCTTTTGAGGCTGTGGCAAAGCAACGAGCTGTGGAGTTTGGAGGTTCTTTTGAGCAGGCTGTAGTTGAAACTCTACAAAAAAAATGAAATTACAGTCTGGACGTTTGTTTTCACTGATGTGCAAGCAATGAGCAGAACCTTTGTTATTATCATCAACAAAAGACACAGCATTTTAGTTTGTCCTGTGCCAGCTAACCCAAACATCACAGCCAGAAGAACAAGTTTCCAAGTGGTTGGCACTAATGTCTGTCTAAACAGCGCTACCTCCAGATCAGCAGTAATAACAGAGCTTTTCCCAAGTGTCCGTATTCTTAGGTGTGCACAACTGTGTTTGGAAAGGAGTTATCTAGTGCTCAAATGAGATTGCTATTAGATAATTGCTCTTATACTAAGCAGCTGTAAATTTTGCTCTCATTTATCAGTCTGTGTCAGACTTAGAATATCCAACAGTTCTCACAGGATCTGTCTGCTTTCCGGAACTTCTGTGATATGGCTATGGATCAGATAGTAAAGTTTGTCTGGCAGAAAAACCTGCATCTGGAAGGCTTACTATATCCTGGGCTGCATCGGAAGAGGGGTGGCCAGCAGGGAGAGGGAGCTGATTGTCCCTCTCTGCTCTGCCCTTGTGAGGCCCCATCTGGAAAATTCACATGCTCATCTCATTCTCTCTTTAGGCCGATTTGTCTTTATGCTAGTGTATATAGAGGCAGTGAAATAAAGAGAATGACAAGGTACTGGGAAAGGCTGTTTTAGAAGGCAGGACACAAAATAATCGTAGGCCTTTAAGTTTCCTTTATGTATTTTCTGTCAAGCTAGACAGAAGCATTTCAATCATCAAAAGGCTAAGCTGAGGTTTTCCAAAAAAAAAAAAATGTGTGCTCAGGGCCTCAGGAGAGGAATGGAGGGTATCTCTGCTAATCTCTGCTAATTCTATCTGGGAAGATGGTCTCGTCTTGGGTGGACATGCAGTGACAGAGGTCCTTTTCATGGTGGGAGCTATGTTGCATGAATGTGCTTGCATGTTTTGCTGTGCGTATTAGGCACAAAGCTTTCTGCTGCTGGCTAGAGAGCAGGTTGAGAAAAAGTCTCCTGAACTGGCCTCATTATCATTGCAAGTGAAAACAGCCATTTGACTGCTTTAATTTTCACCAACAGAAATAGTCACTTGGTTATTTTACTGACCTAAGATCACCAACTGCTATGTTATTGGCCACTTGTCATCTTCCCAAATGCCTATGCTGAAATAACAGGAGGGGACAGCATACGTATTCCACCACTGTAATTTATTCTTGAATTCCATTTATGTGGCTCATGTTGGGGATGGCAGAACAGCTCAAATTACATCAAAACAGAACAGTTCAAAATGTATCAGTAAATTAAAAAGAAACAGATTTAATTAAGATTGTTTATCAGGGCATTAAGCAGTTCTGTAGGCTATTGGCTGTTCTTACTGGAGTAGCTCAATTAGTTGATAACTTACAGGTCAATGATACTATAATAGAAGTTGTCTGAACTTTTGGACAGAAACTGGAGGTGCTACAGAGGTGAGGAGAGTTAGCTGCCTTACAGACACAGGTCTGGATGGACCTACCTGACTTGTCCAGAAGGGGATAATTAATAAAAGGCTTTTTCTTTGTATTTGCCTTTCTCTTTCCTGATCCATACTGCAGTCAAGCAAGCCCTGAAAACCGGCTCCAGTTTTCACATGGTCTTTTAAGTCTCTGCACATCTTCTCAATAACCTTGGAGGAGCATTGCTTGTCACATAGCCCATGTTGCCAGGGAATGCTGGTGTGATGATGAAATATTCCTTGTATACAGCCGAGCGGGAGAGAAGAATTACATTTGTACTTTTTATTGCTCTGATTTTTTTCCTGACAAAGGCAGAACTTTAATTTCTAATGTATCTCTGGGCACCAAATTAAGTAACTGGGTACTCTGCTTGAGTAGAGCTTCAATTACTCTCATCAGGCGACTGTGTTTCTGATACTCTTTTAGAAAAATTTGTCCACAGTTTAAATGAAGACAGAGTAGACACACACAAAGTAATTACAATGGAGAATCTGTTTACAGATTATCACTGGAGGAGACATAATGCTGCCCTTTATCATCACTTGTCACAGCAGTGACAGCCTGTAAACCTCCTGCCTGTGCATTATTCTTCATTTGTCACCACCTGTGCCAACTCTTGCCCTGGCAGGTGCCTGGCATGTGTCAAACATATGATTCATGAGTACATTTGATCAACACTGTGAAGAAAAGAATGATGCATTTTCTTTTAAATTACAAATTAGACATTTATTCTCCACATCTAGTGACAGGGGTTTTGGCTTCTTTATATCCAAAGTGCACCATTTATAGCTTACTGCAGAATTTAAATACTGGCTTCTCTCTCATGCCTAACTCTGAAAGTGAAATTTATGTAATATTACAGCATATAAATGAAACCATCCTACCTCCTTGTTTTATTGTCATGGCAAACTTTCCTGAACTAATTCCTTTGGTAATAAATGGGCTGAACGTGTTGTCTCCTGGAGATTTAAAGGCCACTTTATTTCATGTTTCTTTCCATTTTGCACACTATAATTTCTTTCAGAGGATTTCTTTAGAATTATAGTTTTTCTCTGACATTGATTGATGCATGTTTACTTGGGCACCTGAGTTTACTTGCTTCTAAACGTGTATGTACAATGTACAGGTTTTGTGTGTGAGGTGCTTCTTCTGGAGATAATATTAGCAAAACAATAATTGGGAGCTATGAGAAAATGTAAATGTGCTATAGGAAAGAAAATAATACTTGTCTTTTTCTTCTAAGAAGGAAATTTATGGAGTGCTCTGAAAGGGGACAATTTATTTTGATATTTTGGGAAAATGAGTTTAATCAAAATGTGCTAATAACGATACATACCATCTAAATAAATTCTTATTCAAATTTATTGCCATACAGAGAATTCTTAAGTCTTGTCCAGTCTGTTTTAAATAATACTTAAACTGTAAGATTCCCAGGTATTGTCTTTGGATCATCCCTGTATTTCTGACCACTAGCTCTTCTATTAAGTAGCTAGCCTTTAAAGCCAACTGGTGACTGCAGATCCTGCAGAATTGCTGCTATTGTGCATGACCATTTTATTTAAGGAGTTTCACCTATGGTAATGCCAATATATTGAGTAAGGCAGGAGTGGCTTTGGAGAATAGTTGAACATGAAGGATATGTTTTTATTACCTCTAGAAATAGTAGAAAATGCTACACTTCTTTTTACAACTACTACTACTACGTGTCTGTACTGGGACCAATGCTCTTTAATATCTTCATCAATGACATCAACACTGAGATTGAGTGCACCCTCAGCAAATTTGCAGGTGATTCCAAACTGTGTGGCACAGTCGACACCTGAGGAATGAGATGCCATCCAGAGAGACCTAAACTGGCTCTAACAGTGGGCCCAGGAGAACCTCGTGAGGTTCAACAAACCCAAATGCAAAGTCTTGCACCTGGGTCGCAGCACCCCCCGCTCTCAATACAACCTGGGGGACAAAAGGATAGAGCACAGCCCTGCTGAAAAGGACTGAAAAGGGGGTACTGGTGGATGGCAGCTGGACATCAGCCAGCAATGTGCCCTCCCAGCCCAGAAAGCCAACCGTATCCTGGGCTGCATTAAAAGAATTGTGGCCAGCAGGGCAAGGGAGGTGATCCTGCCCCTCTGCTCTGTGCTGAGACCTTACCTGGAGCACTGCATCCAGATGTGGAGTCCTCAGCACAGGAGAGACATGGACCTGTTGGAGCGCGTCCGGAGGAGAGCCACAAAAATGATCCAGGGGATGCAACACCTCCCCTATGAGGACAGGCTGAGAGAGCTGGGGCTGTTCAGCCTGGAGAAGGCTCCAGGATGACCTGATAGCTGCCTTTCAGAATTTAAAGGGGAGCTACAAGAAAGAAAGGGACAGACTCTTTAGCAGGGTCTGTTGTGATAGGACAAGGGGAAATGGTTTAAAACCAAAACAGAAAACAGAGAAGATTTAGATTGGATATAAGAAAAAAGTTTTTTACTGTAAGAGTGGTGAAGCACTGGAACAGGTTGCCCAGAGAGGTGGTGGAAGCCTCATCCCTGGGCATTCAAGGTCAGACTGGACCAAGCTCTGAGCAACCTGATCTAGCTGTAGATGTCCCTGTTCACTGCAGGGGAGTTGGACCAGATGTTCTTTAAAGGTCTCTTCCAACTCAAATGATTCTATGTTTCTACTGTTCTGCTGCCTCTGGCTGTTACTCTGTTTGTTTATGCTATCAGAGATTGGTAAGATTAAAACCAGATAATGTCACAATACTTTGCAAGGGAAAATACAATGTTGAGAGTACTTTCTTATTAGGTTTAAATATACATATGCAATATGTATCATTACTTATGGGTCCAAAATGGATTTATTTTTCTCCACTTTAAGATATATTCACTCTCAGAAGTTCGTTACAGTTGATTATTGAACTTAAATACTTCATGATATTTTTCAAAAATCACTTCCCAAACTTTCTTCTTGGTCAAATTTCAAAACTAAGGATACAACAGGTATTGTAACTGGCATATCTTTGACTGTGCCCTGGCTTATTGTTAGAATATTGCTAGTGTGGGATTCTTACAACAAATCTAGTTATCTTATCTAGATCTTACCTCTTGTAACCTATATACTTCCTTTTATATATAGACCTGATATTTTTATGTCACTTGTCTAACTAAGCTCTATAAAAATTAACTCTTAATTTTGTTTTCTTCCTGATTACTTCCAGGTATGTCTAAAAGAGAATGTATTTAGAATTGTGTGAATAGGACATGCATTTTTTGTTTATTTACTTCTACTGAATTATGAGCTTTTCTTTGAGCCACGAGGAGAATATAATAAAATGATTCAGTCATGAGTAGATGAATTGAGTAATTGAGTAGATGAAAACAATGTTGGGACATGTGATTCTGATATCAAAAGATGTGCTGGGTATTTTAATGCCGTTCTTCACAAATCAAATGACATTTCTCTGTGAAATGTGTGAAGACCTATTTGAAGGAAAGTGAGGAAGATGGTATAGTGAACTCTAGTTTGATGTGCAGAATTTCAGCCATGATTCTGGCAAAATAAATATATATATTAAAAATGTGAGACACTTCTTTTCCTGAGTTTGCAAGGAACCTGAAGCAATGAAGGAACTGTGCAAACTGTCATTGATTTCATGGAGATTGAGCTCAGATACAACTGACGACAATCAAATCATATTATTCAGCTCTTCTATGTTGTTATATACATTGCCAAATAACAAAAGAATTTAGCATGATATGGCAGTGTACATCATCTCTCTCTGGAGTGTTTTGCTGAATTTTGCTTTATTATCCATAGATGTGTTCTTTCTGTGGTTCTTAAAAATAAAAGCATACATCTGCAACTGGGCCACCCACAATCTGAAACAAGAGACATTTGTCTAGCAGAGTCTCTGGGTGGAATACACAAGAAAAGCACAGTTTGTGCTAAAAGTAAGTGTCTATATTCAATAAGTTTAAAGTTTTAATTTAGAGCTCCTTTCTGAATAGAGTTATTGTACCTATGATTTATCAGGCAACATATTGGTATTCGCTTTTGTAATTACAAACACCTTTTCCACTAACACTCAGATGATTGTTTCTTAAAAATGGGCTGGGCACTCAGCTTTCAGGATTTGCTCATTGCAAGATGTGAAAGAAATGAAATGAAGTCCTTTGTATAAGGCTGATTATCTCTGAATTTATTTGGCCCAAGACAAGTGCTAACAATCAGAACGCATGAAAAGAGAGCATTTCTTTTGTTTAAGCATCAGTGGATATTTAAATTGGTTACTGCAAGGACTTTAGCTCAGCTGCTGTGGTACCGAAGTTAGTAAAGGTCTGGTTTAAGTGTGCCTTGAATTCCTGTATCCCCCACAACTTGGGTTGTCTAAGCAAGGCTCCTGCAGCGCTCCATCAGGGAGATGAGGAGCTTCCTTGGTAGCTGTCTTCATGTACATAGAGGGAAGTGCCAAAAGCCAGCTCACAGTCAGTGGTGACGTGATCACATCTGGTGTGAGCTGCAAAGCAGGATCCTCCATCAGCCGGAGCATCATCAGTGAGCCCGTCTCTGAGGGCAGACACATGAAGATGGAGGACTGGCAGTATAGCCAAGCTGTTAAGTGCTTGCTTGCATAGGTGGGGAACTGTGTTCAGGCTGGGTCTGAATCCTTCTGTTAGTTATCTGTACAGTATGCAGCAAAGCGCGCTTCCTCTTGGGTAGGGGTGTCACATGCACTAGCCAGTGCAAAACTCTTAAGACTTGTGGGTGGAAGAGTTCAAAGGGGAAGGATTACATGACCTTAAAGTGCTACTGAAATTTCTACAGTGTCTTGGGAGTAAAAGAAGCCATGGTACCTAACGAATTAGATTTGATCTACTTTGAAAATATGTAATATCCTGTCACTTGGAAACTGTTTCATTTTTCATTGCCCTAAGATGATACAATTTACAATACAGAAAAAAATCCAGATTGACAGCCCTAACAGACTTTCTTATATTTCCTGCAAGGACTCTTTGTATCTTTGTTTTTAAGGCCTATTTCCCTTCTTCTGTATTCCTGCACTATGGGAATAGCCTCAGTAGAGCTCATAAAAACAGGAAAACAGGTCGATAAATATATGCTTTAGACAGTCGTGCACATGGGCACAAGATGATCTAAGACTTGATTTAACCTCAGGCCAGTCATGATACTGAATTGTAGCTGGTACCTAAAATGAGTCAGAGTGGCATGCAGCCCTTGTCATGTGAATGTGGTTGGGCAGACAGAGATCATCATTCAAAGACATAGTACAGCTCTTGTCACTGTGACTGCTGCATGATTGTGTTGGCTTTTATTGAGTATGTAAGTAGCAAAATGGAATGAAAAAGGGATGCCTCTTTGCTTATTTCAAAATGAAAATCTGGGAATTCTCCAATCAGCCATAGTGTAGGACTCAAAAACATCTGATGTTTATCTGAATGTCATTCCTTATTTTTTTGTGTCAGACTTGGCCTTTATCATGTTTCTCTGTTTTCTCACAATCACCCCAGGAGACTTGCTACGCTTTTGTCTACTGCTTGATCTAATACTTCTCCTGAGCGGTACTCTTGACTCATAGCTCTCCAAAGCATTCAGTTTCTCCCTCCCAGAGCCCCAAACCTGTCTGTAATCCTTGCAAGCTGATGTTTACAAGTCTCAGGCCTTTCTGTCGTCGGTATCAGAATGCGTCAGGATTTGTCCATTCAGGCAAGCATTCCATGTAGTGCTGTCTTACTGAATGCATACAACTTGTCTCTGCTGATCTAGGTTTGCTGGCATCACATCGACAGTTCAGAGTTTTCTACCCCTTCGTGATCTACAAGTAGACTTGGAAAGACTTGCATGTTGATAAGCTAGGAAGTAAAGGAGCAGTGACAAGAAGTAGCATGTGCAGGGTGCTTTATTTCAGTGGAGCTTAATTTTCTTTGAGCACAAGATCCTGTATTCTCTGTGCTGTGACTTGTTTACTTGTTGCCTTTAAATCTGTGTGTCAGCATCATACACTGGAGAGTACTGCTAAAGTGCTTTCTGGTAGTCCATAACAAACTTCTTGCAATCAATAATGATGTAAGGTCTGGATCGAAGCCTGTACTGACCATACAAGTCCAAAGAACAAAGTAGCTGATACAAGAAGCAATCATAACTTGGCAAACCTACATCAGTGAGATTTAGCTTACACCTCCTGGTATCACTAAATATGGCATATTGGCAGGTTATTACTATTATTGGAGACCAAACTTTTTCTCTCCCTCTTTCCTTGCCAAAAGAAGTTATCAAATTCTTGCAAAGCAATGGATCTGACAAGCTGAGGTGTCATATCAAAGACAAAAGATCAACATTTCTGTTGTAGATGTATTTAGGAAAAGCCAAAACTTTCAGGTCTGGTTTCTTTGGTGGTGGTGGTGGTTGGTTTTGCTTTTTATGATTTTTAGTTTGTGTTTTTAGTCAGAATACAAACAGTTCCCAAAAGTGCTGTTTTGTCATACAAACAAAGCCAGATTATGCAGATAAGAAATCTACCAACTACTGTATGTTTGCAGCCTAACTTTATTAGCTGTCCATTTACTTCATGGAGGTATCCAACTATTAAGTTCTTCATGTCTGTTTCCCTTCCCATCAAAAAAAAAATAAATCAAATCATGCTAGTGTAATGCATGATTAAAAAGTAGTTTTACTTTTTAAGAAAAAATGTAGTTTTACTTTTTAAAAATTGCTTTTATGTACATTTCTTCATGATTAGTTGATAATAAGAAGCCTACTTGGAAAGGATGCTGTTTGTAAAACAGTGTGCCAGAATGTTTATCTGGCCTTGGGCTGCAGGAATCAGAGGATGTATGAATATCCTGCAGTTGTTTTGGCTGTGATTATATCGTGGATGGCAGGTTGCCAGTAGCAACTGCAATAAAAGGTCCAGAGAGTCAGCATCTTTCTCTGGGTGATAAAACAGAACGTTTGTACTTTCCAAACCATCTCAGAGAGGATTTGTGGCAAATTTTGGAGGTCTTGAAGAGACAAGAGATGGAAGTAGATAAGCTTGCAGGTTGCATGCCAACCTGTCCTTCTGTTGGTTCCTCCAGGCTTGGCACAACTGACGTTTTTTTGCCCTTCTTTCTAGAACATTTAAAAGAGAAGCTGGAGGAATACATGGTCCGTTTTGCCAAAGTGAGGATTGTACGTACCAAGAAACGAGAAGGGCTCATTCGGACCAGACTGCTAGGAGCCTCGCTGGCTAGAGGAGAAGTCTTGACATTTCTGGATTCCCATTGCGAAGTCAACGTGAATTGGCTGCCTCCCTTGCTTAGTAAGTGTATGAGCGTTCATCAGCCATTAAAAGTAGAGCATACAGCACAGCTTAAGCAATTCAGGCCATGTCCCTCTATAAGAAGGACATACAATGTATAGAAGTGTTCAGAGCTGCTCTGCAGTGTCTGGAGAGTGAGTACAAGAGAGAACTTGGAGAAACCAAGCAGTTCCATTTTATGATTTTTGCAACTGAAGAACTAGTCAAACTTTGAAGTGTCACTTTAGCCTGTGAGAGTTACATTACAGCTACATTTTATTGTGCTATTACTGCGCTAAATACACTACTAAATCTAGTATTGTGCTGTGCCCTTACCGTACACCTGAAAACTTTTGTTATGCATTTATTATATTCCTTCCTAGTCTTCCAAATTCTATTAAAACAGGTTTGCTGTAAATGTATCTAGAACCTTAGAGTTAAATCCAATAACAACTGCATTCACAATAGAAAGCTCAGAGAGAATGATTACCTATTGACTGCTTTGCTGGATTCCAGCTGCAGCCAGCAAAGCTCCATTAGTTAAAGAAATGGAAAGAATCAATTGTTGTAGTCTAGGATTTCACTTAGGAAGCAATGTCTGCTCTTCTGCACTCCTGACTACACACAAAGTGTGTGTGTTCTGCAAAGTGAGTGCTTTTTGCTAGCAAATCCAAATAAAATTTCTGCATGTGTTATTACAGAATTTTTTATTAATTAAAAAATATGTCACAAGTATATGGCATTGTAGTGTTTCATCACCTGATGGTTATTATTTCTTGAATTTTGTTCCAAGGCCTAGTTTGACTATACAATAAGCTAATAAAACATTTACTGCTGAGAAGAGCTGCTGTTCTGGTAATGAACTATAACTGGAGACCAAAAAAACAAAAGTATTAACTAGTTTTTCTTCAGATCAGTAACAGATAATCTACAGAATTCTGAATTTACTTTCTTTCTAACTTCCATATCAATTTACAGTCTATCCCTTTGTTACCACTTTGCCCTTAATCACAAGATCAGCATTTTCAGAAGTAATCTCGCTATTTTCAAGCCCAAATGGCATAAAGGAGCAGAGGGAGTTTCAACAAGCCTTCTACAGACAGCCCTGACAGATAACTGTTAAACACTCTGGAGTACTGCATATATTCAGCTTGCCTCTTCCTTCTGGTTTTTCCCCAAGGTGCACAGTACATCACCGCTAGTGTAAAAAATTCAGGAAGATTCTCACTCTTGTCTGCTGAAATCTTTTGCTAAGTTGTTGCAGATGAGATGCAATCCTTTTATTTTGCTAGCTTAGACATGAGAAAATTGCAAGTTGCTAAAACAGTTCCTTTTCTTGCTTTCTTGTCTGAAGCAAAGATGCATCTGGCTGGGTTTGACCCTATAAATAACTTTAAACAGAAGGGTCACAAAGAATTCATAATTGCAGTTAGGTTCGGGTAGATATCGAACTGATGATCTTAGCCCTCAGGCTCAAGCAAGAAAACTGGAAAGATGAGAGAAGCTTAATCAGGGATCAAGACCCTGGTCTTTCCAGCTCTCAAGTGCAATGTGATCTTTCTCATTCTGCTTCTAGTAGAAATACCCTTAGCTAACCAGCCAGAGGATCTAGACAGTAATCTTGAGGAGCTCAGGAGCCCAGGATCAATAGGCTCAGTTTTAAAAGAAAAAATGTGAGTGTTGCATGAGGCAGGGCAAATAGAGAACACACAGGTTAAGAATACCATATGCCCTGTTTTCCCAAAGGGAAGAGGAGATTTTCTCAGAACCATTAGGTGGCAAATATTTACTATCTGGAAATCAGATAACACCTGGCTACTAATAATAGTAAAGCTAATATATATATACTTTTTTGCAAGTGTTTGTCTAAAGGTTTGTCTTGTGATTCACACAGCACTGCATTTGAATGAATGTCATTCAAGGATACCAAAACAGAAGCTGCCCTATTTTAGCTCTAGTTTTTATCTGGCTAGCACAGTGAAAAGTCCTCAAAAAGAGCCCATTTCAACCCCACACTGAAGTGAAGATTATCAGTCTTCACTGAGAGGTATCACTGAGTGATTTGCACTGCTCCAGAACAGTGGCAGTTTTTCTCAAAACAAGACCTTGCAAGGTAAAGGACAGGAAGAAAAAAACCATCAGTAACTTAAAGACAGTTCTCAAAGTTATTTAGGCATTTAACTTACCTTTTCAGAATTGACTATCACTTTTTAGACCATTGAAAGACTGAGTTACTCCAGTGCTTGTTAGGTATCTAAATAACTCAGCCATAGGTTTTGGTTTTTTCTTAAAACAGGCGTGAAATGGCTTTTTTTAATTTTCTTTAAGCTTTATTTAGTTTATTTGACTAGCTTAAATGGCATTCTGAACTGAGGTGAGCTACTTCAGAACTGAGATCTCAGGGAGTTTGGGCTGAGCAGTCAGCCATAGTCATCCAAAAATGTTAGCAAACACAGCTGTTTGTTATCACTCCTCAGTAGTATGAAGTCAGCAGAAGGAAAGCTGTGATTTGAACTCCAGCTGCTGTAGTTGAGTCCAGTGTAGTGCAAAAATCAGTTGTCATGGGTTTAAGGCAAGAAACTGAGGGGCAAACTAGCTAGAAGATGCAGGCACATCTTTCTTACTGCTGATGTTGCTGAAGGAGCAGAGGGAGAGGGGAGACAGAAACACAGATCAATAGTGCTGCCAGAGCTAGGTTTGTTGGTTGTTGGCTTATCCAGTATTGCAAACGTGTGTTTACTGTCACATACACACACTCTACTTGATAGTAAAACTGCTGAATTAAAATATGTATATATAATTGCTTAAAATTTCTATGGAGAAAGCTTGAGCAATGTTCCCTCTTGATCTCAGGCTTTCCCTCAGCTCTGCAAGATTTTTACATGTACAGTGATGCTTATCTGTCTGTTTTTCCCTGTATCTGCAGCATATATGCATTGAAATACTGCATTTCAGAGCAGTGGGAATTTGTGGGAGGATGAGGAGGCTGCAAAACAGCTCAACTGTGGCGTTGAGTCTCTTATGTTAGGAACAGGTGGCATAGACAGCAGTGAGTGGCAAAGGCAACAGCATGTTCACATCTGTAAAACTATGATAGCGGTACTCTTGTGGAACGTAAGCTGCCCCTACAGCCCTTTTTTCTGTTTCCTAAATTCATTTTTAGGCTGCATTTAAGCCTAAATAATTATTTTAGGCATACTGAAAGAAACATCAAGGCTGAAAGTTTGATTACTTTGCCTTTTGGTGCGCACAGCTATGTAGTTTAACACCCTGGTTTCTTCAAAAGTTAAGATCTTCCTGTGGTTCCTCACCACCTCCGAAACATTTTTGAGGCTGAGAAGGAAGTTCTGCAGATACACCCAAGACCAGGCATGTTAACATCATCTTATTTGCAAAAGTCTTGCAGAGCTGTAGGAAGGAAGATTGAGTCCGAGTTAGAGCACTACTCAGTTTTATCACTGGCTATCTTTGCTTGTTTCCAATCCTTCAATCTATTTAAAGGCAGCAGCTCTTAAAGAGAAGGATGTTCATGTATTACGAGTCTACATTTGACCCCCTCCAGCCAGATCAATCCCATTTAGTTTCTCTCCTCCAATCAGTTCAGAAAGCAGGGATCAGAGATAGATTATTATAAGCCCTGTAACTATTAGTAGGACCATCACAGAAAGAGATTATATAAAAATGACTTTACATGATGATTACAGATAGCATTGCACAGTATATCAGTGAATGTAATTATATTTGGCAATAGCAACAGTCATGCAGCCATTATGTCTCAGAAGAGTTTCCTAGAATACTGTGAGAGCCTGCACTTTCAATTTATTTCACTGTTAAAGGATTGGAAAGTAAAAACCTGTTGAACTTCCAAGCATGGCAATTTCCACTAGCAGTCAGCATTGTTCCCCCATTTGGACAGCCTCTTAACAACAGCTGGGAATAAATATGAAAGCTATAGAAATTTTGCTAAAATATATATGTATTTTTTTTCATTTCGATCCTTCAGAAGCAAGGAAACAAAATCTATATTATTAATAATTACACCAATATTTTCTGCCTTACTATCTGAGTGTTCATTACATATTCACCTCTCTGATATGTGGGAGTTTTTTTAGGATATATCAAGCACTGGTGAAATCTTATAAAAAAGATTCATGTGGCATAAAAAATGCATTTTGTAGGAAATCTAGGCCATCATTTGAAGAAAAAGCTTTACTATAGTTGGAATTTTGAGGTCTTTTTTTTTTCAAGGTTTTGTGGATAATTTCTCTGCTGTTCTTTAATGCCAACACAGCTACAAGTTTCTGTGTACTTCCTCACTTCAAAACGTTTTTCTGCCTAATTCTGGCAGTTGGCACATCTCCTTTCCTTTTATTTCTTTTCTGGGAAACTCTAAGGGATTAAGCAATAGGATTCACCAAATGCAGACTCAGGCCCACCCTACTTTTATATTATAGGTGGGAATTTGATTTACTCTCAAAGCTCCAATTTTTTTTTTAAGCCAACTGAAACTCCCTTCTTTATAAAACAGGTGAGTAACAAAAATACTCTAGAGCCTTCATTATACATCCAGGAAAGGCACAAAAAGGACACCAGCCCCGTCTTGCTCCTAGCATTGGAGTTTGCCTTTAATTTTTAGCATTTGATCTCAGAGCTGATGCACACCAGTGCTGCAGAACAGGCTGAGCAGTTGCAAGGTCTGAGATTCACATTTGGGAACATGAATCTCTCTCTTAGGAGCTTGCCATACATGCTCCCCACAGCTGAAGGAGTATTTTTACATTTTGCTTGCTGGCTTGTTCCGTAGCTGACAGATTGGGGACAGCTCAGAGTAGCAAAGTGACAGAGATATAGATGACTGGACTCCTGTGGGCCTCGGAGGGATATGTCTCCCTTTAAAGAACTGTAAATGCTTCTAATCATTGCCCAACTGCATTAAGTCCACTTTAGACAAAGGTTTGATACAGATTTGAAAAATGAAATGATTTGGGGGCCACAGGGAACGAAGCAAGCAATCTTCAAACATCAAAAAACCTGTGGGATTTGCTTTGCAGTAATATGACAGATGGCTTGACTAGACTTGCCATTTCCTATTTTCTACTTTCATTTTTCAGACCAGATTGCACTAAACCACAAAACCATCGTGTGTCCTATGATCGATGTCATTGACCACAATCACTTTGGCTACGAGGCGCAGGCGGGGGATGCCATGCGAGGAGCTTTTGACTGGGAAATGTACTACAAACGAATCCCGATTCCTCCTGAGCTCCAGAGAGCTGATCCCAGCGACCCCTTTGAGTAAGTAGCAATAAAGGGGAGAGTGGGAACATGAAGCAGAACGAGCAAAGGAAGTGGCTGTAATAGAAGAAGTCGGGACCAGGAATTTCCATGGAGGCTGCGTCACAGTAATTATAGGTAGTAGAAGCAAGCAGCTATAAACTGCAAACTAGGGAAAAGATCAGGGCCACAAGTTGTCAAATTCACAGGCTGTGCTCAGTAACACTCCCTGATCTTTTCTGGCCCAGTGGCTGTACAAAAAAGGAACTTTTTAAGTTAAGTTAAGAGAAGGTATTGGCACTGGGAAAACAATGAATGTGACTACAGTTACTCTCTTTACTCCACAGAGCACTTTCTGAGCAGATTTTAGTTGTGTTTTCTTTGCTGAAGATTGTTACAGTACATGCATCAATCACTGCGTCCACATCTGTGGCAGCAGATGCTTTGTTTATGAGTGGTGATATTGCTATTATATGCATGTTGCTGTAATTTTAACACAGGTCTGTCAAACCTGAACAGTGTCATTGATTTGTAAATAATTTTTGAAAAGACAGCCTCTAATCCCCATATTATATACATCAGCTCATTCAAAGGAATGATCTACTTACTCTTCATAAAATCATATTTTTTTGATTTATTTTTTTTATTCTCATATAAAGATCAGCTGGGGCTAAGCCTCAGGAGCAGAGAGAGGACAGGCAGCCAGACATAGTTCAATGTGGTGGAGTCTCCAGGTCTCTTGTTCAGCATGTATCCCAGCAGGGCTGGCAGGGAGACTAGCTGTGATGCTGATGCCTGTCTGAAATGCTACACTGCAGATTTTGGCAGTTTTAAAAGTCAGCATTTTCCCCTCCCCAAAACAAAACCTGGAAACAACAGAGACAGAAAAAGTGTCTCTGGCCCAGACTCTATGCTATTTGAAAGTAAAGGATCTGATTCTTGCAGAGCATGACCCTTATATCCAGAGAGTGACCAGGCCTGTATATGGAGAAAAAGTAGGTAATTGCAGCACTGTGTGGGCTTGTTTCCAGTGTTCCACTTGTTCCTTTTTACTTATCCCCATCTAAGCACATCAGTCTTCATCTTGCACTGGTTTAAGAGCTGATGAAAGACTTTCCATCTACTGCCGATGTGACAACTCTGCAACATGGATGCAGTGATTGCAATTACATAACACTCCAGAGTTGCTAAAGACTCCATTGCTCTTCCACAAGCCTTCCTGGTCCTCTGAGCAGCTGTGATTTCTTGCTACTTGCTGAAAGTCACCTCACACATCCTATAAGTTGGTTCAGCAGTCAAAGTTTGTGTATAAGTAAAACTTATAGTGCTGGTGCAGCTAGAGAGTTGCTTATCAGCTGTTTAGCACATTTGCAGTTTGTCATATTCATCTTTCAAAAATGAGAGGGCTGAAGAGGAGATACTTGTAGGAAGCTCCATAGAACAGACAAGGCTTCGTGCACTGTAGAACAGACGAGGCAGTTTTGCATGGACTGTTGTTATGGCCAGCATGGCAGCAGTTGGTGCCCACCTCACCCTGCCTGCATGTGTAACACACACAGATAAATGGCTTCACAAAGAACATGTAGGATGAAGTGACCGATAAATCTCTTGTAATTTGAGTCCCAGAAAGGCATGCTTCCCTGATTCTTACATAAATCAAGGAGATTCTTCCCTCGTTTTCCCCATCCACGGGATCTGCATCAGAGGGATGCAGGTTGAAAAGCAGCGCTGCACAGGGAACCGCTCTGTGCCCACCCCACACAGGGGAACAGGCTTGGGCTGAGCTAGGACAATCTGTTTGCTCAAAAGTACCTTCTGCCAAGAATGGCAAGGGTAGAAGTGTTTTTAATGATCAGCATTTTTGCTTAGTTAAGGAATTGTTTTCTAATTGAGTTGTTTTCTCCTAGGGCCTTCTCAGTTAACACCTCGAGCATTTAATACTTTCCTTACAACAAATAAGGTAAATTTTACGAAACTCATGTTTAAGTATCAGTAGCTTAATTGACTGAGGCAGCTTCTATAGAATTAAAGAGGCAGAACAGTTTTCCTTTAGGTGTATGCACTAAAGCTAGAAATGGTTTCAGCTGGCACTATAATTATTACATTACTATTTTGTAAGCGGTAGGGGTATATATAGATACACATATAAGTTAAATATTTTGCTATTGGTGTTCTAATAGCTCTATTTCTTGCTAACAGCATCAGATCTGAGCTGATCCTTAATGAACTGGAAAATTGCCAGGCTTTTTAGTAAAACACCAGCAAATAATGGGTGTGTGATCCAAAAATTGTGCTGATGAGTTTTTCCCCTCACTTGAAATGCCAGCCCAGTGTGTGTTAAGCAGAAAAGGTCACATCCGCCTTGATGTACACCAAACAGATCAAACTGCAGAAGATCCAAGAGTAGTCTTTGCATCATCTGAATGATAAATTTTCTTTCCATCTATGCATGATCAACAAACTGCTCTAGTGAACATCAGCAGCATTTGCTGTTGGCCCAACAAAATGAAGTGTAGTCAGGTGGGCTTTTGGTGTGACATTAGCATGGAGTTTACTGAATTCCAGTACTAGCTGAGTTAGCATTTCTGGAATTAATTTTTTCCTTTTCCTTCCAGAGTCTAAATCTCTGAACTCCTTGTTGATTTCCCTCTTTTGTATGCCATGGAAACAACAGATGTCTAATATAGTATTCAACTAATTGGTTGCACTTACAACCCATCACAGTTGGCTGTAGTGATTTTGCTCTTGTGATGCACATACAGCTCCGCGATACATTCTGAAGGGACCTTCATGCTGTTTCCCTCTGACGCATCTAGGACTAGGTACTGGACGCAGAGCAAATTGATTCTGCTGTATTGTGGGAAGTGGTCTTTGTTACGATAAATGTGAAATCCTCACCATGCCATAATGATGCTCAGTGTCTTGATCCCAGGGTCACTGATCATTCAGCAAAACTTGAGATAACTTTGCAAAATGTTCTTCTAGTCTATAAATGGGGAACATCAGACGTATTTACCTCCTTTGTGGCTAAGTTCATCTCAGCTTCTGTCTCTCACTGGCTTGTTTGTCTTCCATGTTAGAAATCTGGGGCATTGCTGATAAGCTCTAATGTTGTTGTTTCTGTGGTGCAAAACACTGTTCTCTGGAGGAGTTTGCCTAACCCAAGTGATTGCCACTTAAACTAGTAGGGTAACCTTGTTACCATAATGGACTGTGATATGCAGCATGTCAGTTAATATGATTTAATAGCCTGTCTGAGCTAAAAGCTCCGTAGAAGTTTAAAGCAGGAGTTTGATGTGCTCAAGCCTGCTGGGGATGACTGCTCTTTATTTTCTGTCAGCACTTACATAGCATCAATTCGTGTTATCACGTGCCCTGTCTGAAAAGAAGCATCAGTGTCCATTGGTACCAGCAGCAACATATTTGTAACCAGACAAAAAAACATCAACAATTCAGCTCAAAAAAAGAACTATTTGGAAAAATCAAGTAGTAGAGAAGACTAATATAGTACAGATAGGTTGGGACAGGAAGGGCTGCACAGTTCCTCAGAATAGTTTTGTGGAGGTGTAGCTTCATGATACAGGAGGGAAGGAAAGGTGTGGGCAAGACCTAACAGCATTGCTATAGAACTGCAGCTCAGGATGGAGATGGGAGGAGTGTTATAACACTTACTGGATACCAAGACTTTCAGCACCTATTTGGGAAAGTTAACTCCCTGCTCTTCAAGGGTTCCTTTCTATAATGGCCTGTTTGCTTTCTAATGTAGAGCTGTCATCTCCAGAACTCCTTGAAGGAAGTTGAAGCTGGAGAATGGTACAATACTAGCAATGGACCGGAGCAATGGTTTGGCAAATACTCTGCTAGCCAATGAATTAGAAACATCTTTGTAGCCTTCAATGGGATTTCAGTTCTTTGTACTCAGTTTCCCATTTATAAAATAGGAACAGAAAAGTTTCACCATCCAAGGCTGCTTTCAGTACAAGTACGGCAAACATTATAGCACTGAGGTTTCGTAGTAGTATGGGCATTCATGTATAATGGATGTACTTCCAGTAACATTTTGGATACGCTCAAGGAATTAAGTTAGATGATTAGAACGTTGTTGTCTTCTCTTGCCTCACAGACTCTCAGCCTTGAATATAACATATGACCTTAACATGGTTAGTTGTGTGTTAGATTGCCTGGCACTTCCTGTTGATTTGTATATCTAAAATCATATTATCGCCATGTAAGGTGTTGTCAGGTTGCTCTTTTATTTGAATTTAACATACTCTGGTTTAGAAATATTCTTTTTTTTTCCTGCAGTTCCTTATTTTTCAGTATTTATACATACTTTTAACAACATGTTGGTGCAAAGAAACTCTTTGCTAAGACTGTATTTCAAATCTGACAAGTACTTTTACAGTTTTATGATCATTTTTGGAAGTTTAGAAAGAGCTAAGGACAATGATTTCTGTTCTATAGCTCCCAGTGCTTTATAGTCTGTGTCTTTTATGGCTGATTTCTGCCGATAAACATATTCATAAAACCTCTCACAACCAGAAACAATTGTCTTTTTTTTTTTTTTTTTTTTACACAACATGAGTATAATCTACTGTTTTGAACTGTGCTTCAGGAAGGTTTGATGCAAGGCATTATTCTACAGAAAAGCAGTTGCCAACCAGTGTGAGTTTGAGCAATTTAAGTCTTGATTTGTTGTTTTGACAAGCTGTGGTTTGTAGAAGACTGGTAGTGGAGATAACAATAGCTTTTACAAACTGCTGTCCACCTATAGCCCCATGAAAATTTCGGAGTACTTTCAATGAAAACTACTGACACTGACACACAGCATTTATGAGTGAATATATGAATATTCCATTATTTTCTCCTGCTTTTGGTAGGATTTCACTATAGAGATTCTGTACAAGCAATACATTTTCTCTGAAGGCCAGTTCAGAAGAGAGAGCTCTACAAAGAGTGCAGTCTTTTAGAGTTAAAAATAATCAAGGATAAAATCTGCTGCTGATATAATTTTTCTTACCTCACAAGTCACCTGGGCAATTAGTTGAGTCCTACATACTAGCTGAATTGGGTACATTCATGTTGAATGCATGACTTTTCACTTGAATGTTGCTAGTGGCTCATGCCTCCCTAGACAAAAGGGGCTAAACCTTGTCCATAAACTTGACATTGCAGTGCCAAAGTAGTTACGTTTTTTCTGCTTCTGTGGAAACTCATATTTCCAATTTTCTTTTATAATTGGACTTCATGATTACCATAAAAACATAAACATCTTGAATATAATGTTTCTAGAGCTGTTAGCCTGCTACTTCTCAGAAGTATTAACTTCAGAGCTTGATAGTCTATATGCCCATATGCTAGGGCAGATTCATAGAGTGGGCCACCAAAACTACCAGTAATTAGAAAACTAGGTAGTTTCTGGACATTAATTTAAATTCATTAAATTTAATATTTCTGTACTTAAAATAAGGTTGGCTAGTGGCCAAGAAAAAGATAGATATGTTGCTTAATGCATCCAGGCGAGCTATTTATAGCTATCAATATGCTATTGATACAGATTATTTGGCTTTCAACATTATAAAATCATGTCTGAACAAATTTCAGTGATGAAAAAAGAAGTCACCATTTTGAAATAATTATTTACTTTTTAATTGTGTATTTTCAAGCCATTTTCTCTACAACAATTATTCAGAATTTGGTGACACCTATTGGTACTCAAAAACAGAAAACAAACATCCTTCTCTCAACATTTTGTAGTGTTTGCCAGTGTAATATTGGGAGTGACCTCTGCATCCACTGCCATTTCAACACGTTTGAGCTTGTTGGTCGTTGTTTTTTGGTTGTTTTTTTTTTTAAAGAATGACCCATTGCTATCTAGTCTATGTCTGTGCTTCAGTTGCTCCCAACAGAAGACTAAAACCAATTGCTGATTTTGTTAGGCCCTTCACTGTGCCAAAGAGCTTTCACATATGTAAATTATGCAAGTTCTATGTTTGTTCATTGGCTCAGCTTTACTAATAATGTCCAGTATGGGCAGTTGGTGGGTATTATTTCCCTCTTACTCTACAAAATCTGCCAGATGCTCCAGTGTCAAGGTGCTTTCCCTTGAAATGCCCATGGTTCCTTTTTCACAGCCAGCAGCAAACTAAATCTAGTATAGAAACATCTTCATCTGCCAATATACACCTTCTGATTCTGTATCTATATAGAATAGTTCTGACTGCCCAGCTGTCTTGGCTCAGGATCCCCTTAGCCCTGGGGATGGAGAGATGTTTCTGGCATCTGCTCTGAAGAACTTGAGCTGCTAATGCATTACATGCTGGAAGCAGGAAAAGAAGGGACTAGGAAAAAATGTCAGGAAGTCTCCTACTTTGTTCCTTTAGCCTCACCCATCAATTTATAACATTTCCAGCAGAGTATCCTGTTTTTAAAACCTCCAGTGATGCAGAGTCTGTAAGCAGCCCACTCTATTTATTATATAGCCAAGGTTTCAGTACTATTCTTATTCATAGTAGCTAACCAAAAACTTCCTTGTCACGGCTTTTATTTTCTCCTGTTTTGTTCTGAATGCTGTACACTGGGAGAATACCTTTTAAGTACTTGAGAACTGGTGTCAAATCAGTTGACTGTTCATTTTCAAGTAAATTATCTTATTTTGTCAGTCTCTCTTAATAAGTCATGTTTTCTAGATTGCTGAGGATTATCTTTGCCCTTCTCTGGACTCTTTCCATTTAGTCTGTAATATTGAGAGCAGATACTGCACCAGCAAAACCTTATCGTTTCTTAGTAGAGCAGGGGGTGACTTTACCTGTCTCAGAGACTGTGTTCCTATTTATAGTTCCTTGATGTTGTTGATTCATACTAGGTTTATGTTCTGGTGTGATCTCCACATATTTTTCTGCAGAACTGGTAGCTAGCCAAGTGTTCATTCTCCTCCTTTTGTAATTCAGATTTTACCTTTTTGAAGGCAAGACATTTATCTTCATATCTGTTTAAGTGCCATGGCCAGAAAGGTGATGTGTCTTCATTATCCCTAGTTCAGTGTGGTACTTGATGCTTAAACATTTTGAATTTTATCTTTTTTGCCTTCTTTTCTTTACTTCTCCCACTTGCCAAGGTTTTTAATTCTGATTAACCATCCAATTAGTTTTAAGCCTACTTCGATGTTATTTGTGCTCTATTTGAGGTGCATGCAAATGGCAAACTCTATTCTAAATTCAGATTGCAAGAATGAGGGGATTCAAGATACGTGATGTATCCACCTTTTGGCAGTGCATCCAATGTTTCCTCCATTTTCTCAGTCAAAAGTGGAGTGTGTACCGCTTCTGTGGCTCTGGAAAATTTGATTCAGATGCCATGCTTCCTGATGGATAAATCTTTATAAATCATCTCATCATTCTGGTAAAGATTCTTATCTTTATGCATATGTCTTAAAACTCTGAGATAACTCTGTGCATCAAGTGTTTCATGCACAGGACTTCCTGGACTTCCTCTGCAAGCTCTAGATGGTGCAGATGTGCAGCACAGTGTCAGCTGGCACTTCAGCTCCCTTTGCAGACCAGAGACCAGCATCTAGGACCTCATGGGCACGCATTCTGAACTAGTACAGTTAGGCAAAAAGCCCCATTGAAAGCCCCATGGAGTAGGGCTGCTGAATGCAAGTTTTTAATGAAACACTGAACTGAATCAAATGTAGGACAATGTTTGCAAGTACCCTCTCAGAGCAATTACAGGTGATTGATTTTTAGTTATGGCTATCAGCTGTTTTTGTATCTCTCTGACAGCCATTATGTTTAGTCCACATTGCTGTAGTTTTTTAACTCTGATGGTTATCTGTGAATCTGATCACTTATTTGACACTCAACGGAGAAAAAGAGAGTTGTTGTAAAGTTCAGTATAGATATTGACATGATGAGGGTCTTACAAATAAGACAAGCAAGATCACATTCTGAATTATCCCCAGACATTCTAGCATCTGTTTTCTTTTCATCTACGTAACCAAAATATTGTTTTTCTATCTGCAAGATGAGTTTTGTCAAGAGGCAAAGGCAAGTGCCTCCAGCATCTTAAGAGGTGAAATTATGATAAAAATATTTTGCTGTGCTGGTGTATTTATATAATGCTGTGCATATATTTTGAGAGACTAGGAATAAATGAGGCTCGAAAGAATTGACATTTGTTGTTCTATAAACTGCCAGGTGAGCGTCCTTCATCGGGGAACAAGGTTCAGATTTCAGCTTTGCTCATTTCTAAAAATACCTATTTCCATTGTGGAGAAACAACAGATCCCTTCAAGTCGATAATTTTGCAAATCAACACCTCTAGTGTCTTCTGTTGTCAAACTGGTGTGTGGTGTTATTTTCAGTGCTGGAGAGGTACTGTAGGTATTAAATTGCACAAACCAATTGCCCACGACAGAGAATGAGATGCCTGCACGGAAAGAGGAGACTCCACTTCCTTCTGTCTCCTGGTTCTCCAGCAGAAGATTGAGCTGATTCTGCAGAACTTCCCTGGCATTTCTGTGCTGGGGCAAATCACCACTGAGTTTTCCCATGAGTACAAATGGCCTTTGGACTTGCAGGAAATTAGGAGTGGGAGAGATGGTGATAAGCCAGGAGCACAGCAGAACAGCAGCAACGTTTTTCCCTTTCAGAGCGTTGCAAGCATGCAAAGGACCTCTCAGAGTACACATGGAAAAGGTAAACAGCAGGGGAAGAAAGCAGCTGTATTTTCAACCCATTGTCTGGGGACCTCAGGGAAGTGGTTTCTGAGAGACTCACAGAAAGCACCAAAGGAAAAGCATAGTTACTGAGTTCTCACCCCACAGGAAGTGTTTTAGGTCCCCAGATTGCTTCTTTGCAATATGTTTTACTGCTTAGCCCGCTTTCTGGTGATTCTTTTTGACAGAATGACAGTTTAAATGGCAAAACTGTTCAAAGCACAATCTTAGTTTGTTCCTGACTTGTTCAAAGGGCATTCAGGGAAGAACAGTCTTTTGTTATAAATTGCCTGTCTGCACAGTTGTAGTTACAATATATAATTAGTTTTAGAGTTATAATTAAGTTGATATAGCTAAATCATATGGGCCCTGTTATTTCAGTATTTTCTTACATGACCTTAAATCAAGCAACATAAATAAAAACAAAGAAATGACTTTAAAAGTCCAGCTACATTGCCCCAAATTTTAACTTTATCTTATAGTACAGTAGTTGTTTGCATTTCTGTTCCTGCTAAATAGAGATATTATTATAATTCTATAGCTGCTAGGAGACATTATTGCAGCTTTTTTAAATCGCAAGATACTATCACTGTTGTAGCTGATTTCCAGTATTAGTTTCTATAATGTTTTAATAGATTTGTAATTTTTAATGCCAAAACAGAACATTGTGAGTGTCTTGATGGAATGCTTTAAGAACATTAATATATCTGCTGGAACGTAATCACATGCTTGTAATTTCTGTAGGCGTGAAAAGACTCAAAACTTGTCAAAATAGGGGTATCTGGATAGATGGCTCTACATGTTTTTTGTACTGTTATGGTTTTTTATGTTGTGCAATAGAATACTGATTAAGCTCATTTTGAGATCCTTGACAGCACACGGTCTAGTATTAGAAAATGTCATATGATTACTTGTTTAATTTTCTTCCTTTTTCCTTTTTGTTAGCATTTTCTTGAATATGAAAGTTTCATAAGCACTGTGGGCACAGCTGACCGTAGACTGTAAGAATGTCTTTGGCAGGGAAAGCTGATAGATGGGCCTTAACTGCAGACAGATTTCATCTGTCTCATCTAATCCTTATTAAGAAATCTAACCTCGGTTAAATTGCATTGTACAAAACTTCAGTTGTATCAAGGACTGCCAAATAGCAGGTTTGTGCAGTAATTACTGGACTTACATCTCCACCTACTGGCTGCTGGGTAAATTCCCATTCAAATGTTGGTTTAAATGAAATGCAAGCTGTTTTTAATATAGTAATGAAAGCTTTTACAGACAATTTACAGCCACAATTTTTAGGGGAATTTTGTTCAAAGCTGTTTGGCCATGTACATAATTAAGCCAGTGACTTTAAACTGGTTGACCTATGAGTAGTAGCCTTGGTCCCAATAAAGAAAATATGACAAGATTTTCAGTGAGAAAAAAATTTAAAATGTGTTTAAACCCACCTACAGATGCTTTCTGTGGGAACAAGTGAGCATTTGCAAGAGCCAGAAACATGATAGACCTCTAGAAAGTTCTTTCCATGTAACCTAATAAAACTTAATAGAATAACAAGAGTGATTATAACTATGCTCTAAGAGAAATTTATTAAGAAAAGGAAAAATGTATTCTAACAAAGCACTCGGGCAGCTGACCCACAGGGTGATCAGTTTTGGCATGCAAAAGATTAAAAAAAAAAAAAAAGAAGAAGAAGAAGCCTTCCTAATTGCTGTTCAGTCATTAGCAAAGAGAAAAGGCTAAAATTCAATTGCAAAAATTGAAAAAGTGAAAAGTCAAAGTGATAATGAGAATTTCTTTTAGAGTAGATTTCATCTGTTGGTAACAGTAAAGATAAATACTGTTTGCAAAAGCTGCGCATAGCAGTAACTCTCCAGTGTGATAACAGCTGTGAAAAGGGCAGGTGCAGTCCTGGAGCTTGTTTTGCTGTATCCTGTGGTCCTTCAAGGTTACAGAATACTTCAGAATCTCAGCTAGCCCCTACTCCTGTTCCTCGCAAGTTAGGGGATAATCTCATCTCAGCCTAAAATGGGATCTGTCGTTCTTCTATTGTCTTTTAGACGCAGCAACCTTTTCCTCATTTCCCCAGGGAGAAGAGGAGAAGAGAATAAAAACACAGAATTACAGCATAGGGTGTTCTTTTACCCTTCAATTTTCTCCAAAAGCTTTGCTTTCTCTTCCTTCATGATGGTGCGTTCATCTCTGAGATCTCATGTCACATTCTCTCTGCCTGCTTCATAAACTCTTCTGACTGACATTTCTACTGAATTGACTAAATTTCTACTTAATTAGCAAGTGTCTGGCCTCAGGAAGCTTCCTATTAAGGATACATTGGTAATTTTAGCAATTGTGAGGAATATTAAGAGCACAATCTCTCTAGTACTCGTATAAAGAATAATTACAGTACAGTTCATGGTGAAACTACAAATGCAATGCTTAGGCTGAGTAATACTAACCCTCCTACACATGCACTACCCATTTTGCAGAGACTCAGTCTGGGTCAGATGCCCTATCAGGTGCATTCACAAAAAGTCATACGAGCTGTTTACAATTAAGTGTCTATTTCGACAGGAGCCCATGTTAAACAATGCTGGAATTGAAATGCTAAATGAAGTAGGTTTCCTCTAAATTCTTTTGCTCTGAGCAATCTCTTCACAATAGTTACAGAAATAAAACAAAATAGGAGTGTGCCCTGAATGGAAAAACAGCTATTACCCAGCTGGAAAACAAATTTTCCAGAAATGTGGAAGATAACGGAAAGTAGCTTACAAGGCACTTTACTCTATATCTGTAAATAATAGGCATTAGCAGAAATATTAATTACCTGGTAAGATAACAGCTGTAGTTCTCAAGACAGCTGATTTTTGAATGTTTTCATTAATTTTGAAACTGTTAAGTGAATCGGAAAATTTCTGCATGTTGTGACATTCTAGACATAATAGGGAATCCAAAATATCCGGAGAGCAGAACTGAAGCAGGAGGACATGGAGTTCAATCCATCAAACAGGACTGGTAGGCTTCCTGTAACTTGACAACAGCAGAGTTGTTGCCGCACAAACCTCTGAAAATGGTGGTTCTTCTGGAAATGGATTGTACGCAGCTAAGTAGTCAGGTTCTTTAAACATATGTGATCCATCAGATAACTCCTGGTCTGTCTCTAAAGAGAAATCAGCCTTCATTTTGATGGGCTTCTTCAGCCTCTTCTCGTACAATTCCAGATTCATAATTCCTCTGACTATTCTGGCACAGCTCTATGTTAAATTTCATTTCTCCTTGTTCTGAAAGTAGCTGACCAGATTTGTATGCAGTCTCATACTGCATGTGATCTTCAGCAGTGATATTGATCTGTATCTGCTGGAACGATCTCCACTGACGGATCTTAAAGTTGCATTTGCCCTTTCCAAAACTTATCTGACACTTGTTTCATCCGTTTCTGAACTATCTGCCCCTGCATGTATCAGGCATTTTGAACAGCTATTACTGTAGAATTTCAAATGATCCATTCTTGGTTCTGATGAGGTAATGGACTGAAGATGTACAGGAGAACACCGAGATGAGGTGTACTTGCAAGGTCCCCTTAGAACTTCGATGTTTCTCCTCCAATACTTGAGTCCATTTTCATTCAATAAGTGCTGATGGTTTTTCACTTTCTCTAATGAAGCTTGAAATTAACATAGCTTTTTGTTTATTTTCTTATTTGCAGCAACATCGTTGATAGTAATAGCATGGCACTGGGAATAGTTCTTGTAAAGCTGGAGGACAGAAGTGAAAAGTATTTTGGATAGGCATTGTACACATGTAACTGATATTTAGTATCTCTGCACTTGAACTGCTATTTGTCTGGGGGAATGCAATTCATGTGAATCTAAGACAAACTATTTTGACTCTATCTTAGCACATGCAGTTTTATCAAAAAGCTCAAGTGAACACAAAATCTTTAATTTTCTTATTGTGATTTGCATAGCATGGAAAAATAATTTTAAAAGGGGAAGAACTGTAACAGTTCATGAATCTGAAATTTTTGAGAACTGTAGATGAGCATATTGTACTGGTGAGCAAGATTTTAGAAAGAAGAGCTTACCATCTGGAAGTATGACAAGAGATGACCAGCATTTTGATATTGAAAATACATCCTGAGACTGCTGCTGTCCTTGTATATCTGACATCCATTTAAATAAACCTGGTGTTCACCACAGGGTCAAAGTCTGTTAATATTTACTTTGGACAGTTCTTTTTGAACCCTTTTTGTTTGGTTGTTTAGTTTGTCCCTGTAAGAAATTTAGCCATATATACATCCTTACAGAGATATGATAGTAATGGAGAAATAATCTTAGGCACCTGCAATCCATTTTTCAAAGCTAAGTATTGCAGTCTGAAAAATGTGCTGATTTGGAGATTCTCTTGTTGGGTCTCAATAAAGAGGCAGAAAATCTGTAGATGAGAACAATAGGTAGATCAGTAGTAGCTCATGGTAGTGTCAGAGCAGGACTGGTAACTGAAGCACTGTCAGATTTGTTAGCTGAAATAGACCACTGGGGATGTTCATGACAGCTTTCCTTTCTACACATTTGATATTCCATATTTCTGAATTATTCAGCATTGCTGCTGCTAAGTCAGATAGTGTCTCTGGAGTGTAATTATCTTAGCAATGGTTAAAAATAGGAAAAAAGAAATGTCCCAATTATATATTCATTGTTTTTTGAATACTTGGAACAGCAGTTTAAAATACCAACTGTAGTTCACAGGAAACTCTAAGCAGGGCTGGGAAACTCTAGAAAAGATATTGCCATTTCACTGAAATTAATAACAAAACTCATATGGTATGAAGCATGGCAAAATGAAACCTTTCAAGATGTGCAACAAGAAAGGGACCTAAAATAACAGTGAAATGTGTTCTATTCTAGGACAGTCCCTTTCCCCATTTGCCAAATACTTTACTTGTTGCTTATCCACACCTCACCTTTTCTGGAAGTTAAAATTAATTCAATTCTCACCAAGATAATGCTGAGAATATTTAGCTAGTCTGTGATCTACTGCTTTTTTAGCTGGAACTATCTTATCATAGAATCATAGAAGTTCCATCATAGAAGGCCACCAGATCAGTCAGGCACGATCTGCACTTGGTGAAATGGTGCTGGCTGTCTTGGATCACCTTCTTGTCTCACGTGTGCCCTAACATACCTTCCAGGATGAACTGCTCCATGTTCCTTCTGGGCAATGAGGTAAGGCTATCCGTTCTGTAGTTCCCTGGGTTTTCCTTTCTTCCTTAAAAATGGAAGTGATGTTTTCCTTTTTCCAGTCACTGAGGACTTCACCTCACAGCCGCAACTTTTCAAATGTCATGAAGACTAGCTTGTCAACCACATCAGCAAGTTCCTTCAGGACCCCAAAATGCATGTTGTCCAGCCCCATAGATGCTTTCAGTCTCATGAGACAGTCTCTGACTTTTTCTTCTCTTATAGTGGGAAGGATTTTCTCCCCTCACCCCCACCTTAGAGGTTCAAGAATGAGAGAGTGAAGGCTGAGGCAGATAGGCTTATACTAAAAAAGAATTGGCATTTCAGGATAGGGAACTTGGTGAGCATTTGATTAGGTATCTAGGTGTTTCAATGTTTGTCTCATGGTTAGTCAGAGTATTCCAAGTTGGTTTCCTTTCAATTTGAATAGGCTTGTTCAGCTGAAATGCATTGTTCTTCTTGGGAATCATAATGCATCTCTACTCTGTGGCAAAATGTACTCTCGGGTATGCAGAATATATAACCTCTGTCTTTGCTGTGAATTATACATATGGGGGAAAAAGGCTTTGCTGTTGGTTCCCTGTGCAGTGAGCCCACATTTTTTACTTGTTTGTTTTTTTAAAAAAAGAACTTCATCACCAATATCTGTGTCAGATAAAATGAGCCTTTGGGCCGGTCTCTTAAAGACTGGGAACAGCCTTCAGTGATATTTTTCTCTGGATTGAAATAGAATTTTAAGAAATGAAATGAGAAATTTATGTTGTTAATTTCATGAACACTTCGTGAAAAGAAATTACTTTTTGTTTGTTTGACCTTTTACTCAGAGTTTCTAAAGATTATCTTTCCTAAAAGTTTTTGTTTGCATCACAGGCATTAGGGAATGTTTTATGAAAGCATCCTACTGAAGTAGAAAGAAATTAGTACTTAGTTTAACAGATGAAGCTAAGAACAAGCTACTTACTAGAGAAGTATGTGTCAAAAACAGAGCAAAATTTAGTATAATACTTGCAGGTATCTCTGCCCCATCTAGACAAAAGACTTAGACATTCCGGATTTTAGCTGATTTTGATATTTTGAACTGTTGTTATTACCTAGAAAATTGAGGAACACAATAATGCTTTCACTCTGGAATACGGGACTTAAAGGGCTGTGCTCTTTCTTATTGCTGATTGTCACTGGTAGTGCATGTGTGTTTTGAAGCTCTGCATTTGGATTTGTCAATCATTCAATTCTCTATAAACTGTCTCATATTAAACTCAATACAATATGGAGCTGAAGCATCAAATTCCAACAGAAATGTCCACAGAAGACTATTGAGACCTAATTTTGCTCCTACCTCTTCCACTCTCTTCCCCCATTTTCTTCAGTTGTTATCTTCCTCTTTAAATTAACTAGTCAAAATTAATATGTTAATCAGCTCTTTGGAAAGAAAAACATGTTTAATATTTGCTAAAATATTTTTGGTCATTTGGCTGTTGTGTATAGATGTAAGGAAATAATAAAAAATAAATACCCCCAATATTTCATGTCAGCTGCAGTACTCCCCCATTTCGTTTAGGTTAATGGATACATAGCTTCATTATCTCAAAAATGAACAGAAGTTATAGTTCTATTTTCTGTGCACAGGCCTTATTAGAAAGCAAGTGAGGGGCTGTATATTTATGCTGAGGCAAGGAGAGCTGGGTGACTTGGTTGAATGGTCACAGCAAACCCAGCTCAGTATTGGGAACTTTCGATCCATGCAGATAGACTTCAAAACATTATTAACTGAATGACTTCAAGTGAATGACTTCAAGTTCAGTGAAATACACTTGCAAGTTCTTCATAAGCCTAAACAGAAGCTGATTTCAACAGACAAAATGTTGAATACAAATGCTGATGTTGTGGAAAACAAATGAGAACAATCAAAAGTTAGCGTAGTACCAAATGGTTTGTGAGAATCTTGGCGTTTTATCACTATCAGAAGTAAGCTTGATTACTGAGCAGAACGTCCTGGAGGACGGGCTGAAAGCCAAATGAGCCATCTGTTACCTGCGGGAGTGATGTCAGCATTGGCTTCAGGGCTGCTCCAGCTGGTGTCCTCCAGGGGCATTGCTGGATGTCATCAGTCTGAGCGCACCTTGCAGCCACGCTTTCCTGCCCTGAAGGCAGGGTCAGCACACTCTGAAAGTAACAGCGACAAACAGAGAGCATGAGCCAGGGAAGAGTTCTCTGAGATGAGGTTGTACTGGCTACAGCTTCCCCAGTTCCTTCCCAAACTGGAGCAATTCACTGGTTCTGGTTTCAGGCATCCAGAATCCTGCAGATCTGGGGCTTTGCTCTATGTGCCAATGATGCTGCTGGGTGCAGTGTAACTGGCAGGAATGGGTGTACTGCCCTCAGTCTCAGAGGAGTGTTCTATCAGGTACAGCAGATAAGGGATTTCCCCGCTGATTTGCAAGTCTGAGCTGGAAAATAAGAAGGAGGAGGATTTTTGTGATATAGAAGGTTATGTACACTTGCTGTAAAATTTTGGGACAGGTAAGAGACAGTCTTATTGAAAAGCTGTGGTTAAAAGAATAAACGGAAAAAGGAAATTAAAATGGTGAATATTATAGAATACCCAATCTGTGTTTGGAGGTTATTGTAGACCATCTAATCAGAAGAAAGAAGTAAATTAGACTCTCTAATCATGGATTGAAAATTAGAAAAATTACTCAATCCTATGCTACAGTCATGGCATTGTTGTCATTTTGTTTATTGCTGTAGTTAGCGTCAGGCAAAGGCGTTGTGTGAAGCAGTCAGTCTCCTACACTGTCAGATACCTCAGTTTCTTCAACCCTTAATGTTTTAAGAAGTGCTATATATAATTAAAGGAGTGGTGGTTTAATTGGTAGGAGTAACCTGAAAAACGTTTGTGTGTTGGTTTGTACATAAAGTGGCCATAAAGCCCTCACTTGTAGAATTTTTAAATACTGCTCTGAGATAGTGGTTTATTTAACACTGAAAATTGTTCTTGTGCACAATTATTTGTTTTGCTACACAAACTGCATTCTCATGATGAGGAGCACTTTTAGTGATTTATTGAACTCCATCAAGGAGCTTAATTCAGTAACTGAGACATAGGGAGGAACATTCTTAATTCACTGGAGTACTTCATTAATGTGTTTGTTTCCTAGAAAGAAAATAAATAACACAATAATTAAAACTTCTGTTATAAAGTCAGTTTGCAAGGCTTAGAATAACAGGAAATGTTTAACTTTAAAAAGTGTTACTTTAAAGGTGTAGTGTTACAGTACTGAAAACAAATTTGAGCAAAAATTCAAACAATATGTTCAAACCTGATATGAAAGGCACACGTGAAATCATATTTCAAGGGATATTTTAAATGTAACTTCCTGCACAGTAGCCCAGAAAACATTTTATTTGATATTCTAGATCAGTTTTTACAAACAGTGCTTCTTAAAATAAGATGTTCTCAGCAATTAACTAGGCCAGCACGAATCCAGCACGTCTCATTGCACTGATGCTGTAGCAGGCAGATCCAGGTAGAAGTTTAGTGACTGAGGAAAGTCCTCCATGTGTAACAGTTTCTAAACAAATACCTTTTTGCAAGAATTGACTTCTCAAATGGTTGCTTATATCCACAGACAAGCCATGTGCTTTCTGAAAATGGGTTGTTTTTCTTTTTTGTTACAGCAGTAAATTGCATGATGACTTTTTATAAGAAAATATATTAAGAAGATCTTACATTAATCTCCTCCTAGAATACAAATTAGTTACACTTCATCAATAAAACTCTGTAGTTACAAAACTAAAATCAAAATCCTTCATGCAAAAAGATAAATGGTCTCGACTATATTCCTTTCTGTGAAGCAGGAGCTTTTTATTACTTTGCACTATTTGTCAAGAATGTGGTACATATTTCTTGCTGAATATACGGTTGTTGGCTTTTGTCTTGGTAATGAAATACGTTCACACCTTGAATAGATCTTGACAGTGGAATGAGCTTCATTATTCCACAGAGGTGTTAAGACCTACTGTAGGAATATTGGCACGGCTGCATAGTGTTTATCACGTGGGCACCATTGCTCGTGGCAACAGGAGTCTGTGGATGCTGACATTAGTCACTTGGAGTTTTGCATCTTTGTTCTTAGTACACAGCAAATAATGCATTGATCTTGAGGAACTACCAGGGCTGCATACATGGATCTTAGGCTGGCATCTGCTCTGTACTTTCGGAGTTCCTTACATTAAAGCAAAAATAGGAAGGTGTTTTTCACTGCTTCTTAATTTTCTTCTTAGTCATTATTTCAGATGGCACCTGTGAGGGTCTGTGTTCTACTGCAATCTTCTTTAAAAACTGAACACCAAACAGACAGTGCACCCCTTGCCTTGATGCCTTTTGATTCCATAAATTCCACAGGAAGTAAAATCAAGTCTCAAGGTGAATTTTTCCCCTGTAAACTTGTTTTCTATGTTGCTTCTACATAGGGAGGTGGAGTACGCTGAGCTTTCTCCTTGGGAATGCAGATGTATGAACAACCCCTGGATTAATTGAATGGTATCTAAAGGCTGTTGGTGCAGACAAGGTGATGCATGAGGGAAGAAAACCACTAACACTGTGTGTGCTGTGCCAGGTTTGCTTGAAGCTGCTGTTTGTGCTCCAGAAAGAGAGGCAACGAAGACAGAATGCTGACCTCTGTGAAGCTCATTCTTTTTCTAAAGAGATGTACTCAGTCTGTCTTTCTTGCTGTTACTCATTATCAAGAAATTGTATCTTCCAAGTGGAGCAGGTTTTGGCCTCCAGGAGTAGTTGCATCCGCAAGTGATTGAAAGATATGTCAGGACTCCACTTCACCTGACCCCAGAACACAGCTTAGTTTTGACTGTATCGCTTTTCTTCCTCCATTGAGACATTAAGCTTCATCACTAAAACAGCAAACACAATTACCAATGAATGGAGTTCTTTTAACAATGCGTGGAAGCAGATTTTTTCCCTTTGGCTTGTTTGCTTTCCCATTCGCTCCTAATATTAGTTGTTAATGGAATAGCATCTTCTGTAATCACAGGGGAAGTGTGATTCTGCTTTTAAAGTGTAGTCATGAGGGGAAAATATTTGCAGTGTTCTGTTTCATCTTATCCTTATTTATTGAATAGCATCCTGTGTGTAACTTCAGAAGGAAAGCTATAAAAGAGATTCCGTCAATGTTAGTAATCTCAGTCTTTGGCCTGCAATTCCATGTTTTATAATACTTATTTGTGTTTTGCAATTAGTATTGAATTGTGTCTGAGAAGCCTCATGCATAACATTCTTCCTTTAAATCTTTCATTAGTTTTATTTTCTTGCCAGCAGAATATGGCTGAATGCTACAGCAGCTGTTTTGCAACTATAACTCTTCTCTCTTATTACTGATAATGACAGCCAACAATTTACTGTGTGTATGAAGTTTGGTTATGAGTTGTTGTGTAACTGAAGTTTTCAGAAAAATATTTTCTCAAGCATAGGACAACATGTCAGGCAGACCTAATTACTGTTCTTTCCTACACTTTCTATGGGCTCTCTTCTCTTCTGCTAGCTGGAGATGAGTTGTTTGAAAATACGTTTATTATCAAAGTACTCAGATCATCCTAATTCCCAGTTCTGTTTAGCTGGTAGCCAGTGAATACTTCTACTTTAGGAAGTAAAGGAAGGGCTGCTCTATGTGGAGGGAACATAACCTGGCGCTGAGGCCAGAGCTCAAAGAGAAAGGAAGTTACAATGAGGGTGTAGACGTGGTCATCACATCAGAGCACTTGTATCCTTCAGAAATACAAAGCTTTAGTCAGTTAGTGTAATTAGTGTTAACCCTGGCCATTGCCACCGGATAATGGACCTTAATCTCAAGTTGAGGTACGAACCAAGGTGATATAAGTGCCTGCAGGGCTAGAGTGATCTCCCAAACTGAGAATTTCCTGGACGGATTAAGCAGTTTGACTCTAGAGAGAACAGATGATGTGAGGTGTGAAGCCCATCTGTACGTTGACAGTGGGTGGGTTACAGCAGCTCTTTGGTCCTCTACCAAGATTCAGTTCACGCTTCCAAGAACAGCCTTGTTCCTTGAGAACATGAAGCTGGGGAACAGTGAAACCGCTCTGTGCAAACTGAGGACCTTAAGGTAACACTAGCGCTCTTCTTTGAATCCGCATTTGAAGTATTTCTATGCAGAGCTAAGAACTTGTTGGATGAGATGCGCTGAGCACTCTTTGTGTAGTCTGTAATATAATAACAGTATTACCAACTCCATCCTTTGAATATCATCCATCTAATGAGTCTGCCTGTCAGTAACTGTCCAGACAACATAGAGACAACTGTCTGGCTCAGTGTGTGACTGTGAGGGAGGAGATCAGGTGAAGTACAGTTTCACTGGTGCTGGTAACTGTCATTGCTAACAACAGATTATTCTGATGAGCTTGATATTAAGGATTTGCTTTTTCTGTTTTCCTGAGGGTTTATTTGTTGTTTTGTTTGTTTGTTTTTTCTTCTGTAAAGTATTGACAACAAAGCCTTTATGGTCAGTTGCAAGAGTCATTATTACCATCCAGCATATCTTGCTGCCAGTTCAGGATTTTATATGACTTTTGTGTGTTTTCTAATTAAAGTCTGAAATGATAGGACTTTCACTTGGAGATTTTTGGACATGAGTCATAATGACTGATTGCCAAAAATTTTTCCAGCTATACAGACGTTTCTTGAAATAACCATAAAATTGGTTTTTATAAATGTTCAGCAAGCGTTGGTGAATGTCAGTGGGTGCCATTTTTTCCACATGGAGGAATTCAGTTCCAGATCTTTGCTTCATCCACACTTTCATGTCAGATACCATTGTGTCAGAGTGCCCCTCTGCTGCCATCTGTCACACAGCAACAACATGGAATGGAATACGGGTGGGAAGGTTCAACCTCTACTGCCATACCACCAACATCCGCCCCTGACGTCATGGGCCAACCTCATAAAATAGGAGGCATTACTTTCAAAGCAGCCATCATATTGGTCTAGATAAATGCAAAAGAATAGCATTTCTTGGAAGCGAGTATAGGTCTTGGGATTCAAGTGAATGCAGTTGCAGTGCTCCGATGTTATTGTTTCCAGTTCTCAGTTTGTCCTTGTAGTACTGCCATTACAGATTCGTACAGGCCAGGGTGGCCCTGGTGCAGCCACACGTCTGGCAGTGGGACTGTGCTGGCACAAGGGCAGCTGTACAGCTGTGATCTGTGTCACCCACACACCACCTGTGCACCTAGCCCTGTCCTGCATGCAGCAGCTTTCTTTCTGGGGGCTGCAGTTACCCTGCCTTTGAATGACTCTCAGAGTTCCCTTCTGCTTGCCATTTCCAGAAATGAGTCTTGCACCTTCCAACTGTATGAAGACTTTAGTGTGCAACTTGGAAGGTCAGAGTGGATGGCCATCTCACTCAGTGGAGGTGCTCTTTTGTGTATGTACATTGGAATTCTTGTTTCCACCTCTGAGACCAATGTGGCTTGGTAAGAATCATTTGCACCACAGCCTGTGCAAATCATCACAATTCTGTGGATAATTCATTATCTGCCTTCAGGATCAGAGCTCATGCACAGCTGGGTAATTTCACTGGCAGTACATTGTGCAAACACTTAAACCATCTAAAGAGCCAGCTGCAGGTTTACATGACGTTGTTTGGAAGCTGAATCGTATTCAGTAATAGAGATTTGCAGAAGGTCACCTCTAGATGTGGCCATTTATCAGTAAATAGGGTAATAAGTGCACTTGTGACACATATATTTATATTTAGAAGAAAAGAAAAATGTGGTATTTCAAGTGGGATAGACCATTTTTCTCTCAGCTGTGCATCAAAATGTTCACATAGCTGAAAGAGCTTCTAACAGAAGTGAACATTTACAGCAGCAATCAACAATTCTTGCTATCAGAATATTTTACTAGCAGTTAATGAAAACTGTCTATACTCTAACATTACTTTTGAAAACAACCAGTTCACATCCAAATCCTGAAAGCAGAACTCTAAATATCACTCATTGTGAGGAAATAAAATAAGCTATTGGGTATCTTCTGCAATTCCTGACAGCCTTGCTGTTGAAAACCTCAAAAATATTAATCTCCCTGAGATCACATCATAGATATTCTCTCTGTCTCATTATTGCTAGGCACATTTCCATGCACTTTTAGTACAGAGTGAATGAGCTTATGCAAATGTGGAGAGCTACCCCTAGACCAGACTTTCATTTTATTTTTATTATCAAACGGGGATTTTTTTAAAAATGTGATTTATTATGAAGATAAGACAGGAAGATTCATTTCCCTGGTTTTTCACAGCCCTGCCTGCCCATCTTTACTGCAACATCAAGTTAAAAGCAGATGCTGTCGTGGGACAATGAAGTGCTCAATCGCATCAGCTTTCAGCTCCTTCATCCCTTACTTATGATGTGATTTCCAGTGTTTTTCTGTCAGTTCAATTTCTGAAAAACTGCTTTCACTGTTTCACAGATTTTACAAGAAAATATTGTTGTGTCTGATGAAGACAAGGGAAAATCCAACTTCATTATGGTTATGTGCCCGCCTCCTCATTACCCTATCATGGCAAATTATAGAGCTTTAATAAGTGGTAAGGATGCACTTTGGAATACACATCCAGGATCCCAGAATATCTTTGGCTGCATTCTTGCCTCTTCAGGCAGCTTTTTTTGGTTATCGTTTTTGATGCCTTCTCATAGCGTAATGATAAAGTTAAATTGTTGACCAGTGGCAAATAGGTGACCTGCTTCTTGGAGCAACAGCATGAAGCTACACACACTCCTGTCTTCCTCTCTAACACTGCACAGTCATTTCAGGCTTCTGCATTAACCACCAAAGACAGGTGTAAATGAAACATTAAAACTACCTTTTGTCCCCATTTCCTGCCTGAGTTCGAAGCAGCATGCATGTGCGAGGGTAGAGCGGGGCACTTGTGAAGGGCTGATCAAAGGAATGATATTCAGCCACATCCTCTGTTCCGTGGTGGATCATAGGCCGTATCATAACTGTGTGTCTCATCCACTTAGCAGAGAGTGAGGGCTCTGCCTGCTTGTGTCAGGATCACTGCACACCGTTTGCAGGACCCTGAAGAACAACTGGTTCCATTACTGTGGGAATCAGTGGAATCTGAAAAGATTTTGCTAAGGAATCAGGAGGAGGTTATTGTAACTGTGCTTTCACTTCTTTAAACTCTTTGTAACTCTGTTCCAGAAATGGCATTCACTAATTATTCCGTCTGATCTGGCATGGGAATGGTGGGGTGAACAATGAAGAAAACCCACTGAAACCCTTGTTGCCATTTCCTTGCAGCACTTTAATTAGAACTCCTTGCATGCCCACCTGAGGAATTCACTGTCAAACAAATAAAACTTCAGCCTGAGGTAGTGCAGGAAAGCCAGGAAAAAAAGGCTTCTTTTTCGTTTGGAATTTATGACAGTTTGACTGCCTTTTTTGTCTTTTCCAGTGTTCCAAGTGTTGCGAATATGCATGCAGTGCTAACCATTGACATCTAGCATAGACAATAGAATGACCTCTTTCTCTCACCTGCCAACCACAAAAAGACTGTAGCAGCTGTTTCACTAGCCCCTCTGGAGTACCTATGACACAGGAGGTGCTGTAGGCCTGATAGGCGCAGCCCTGCTGGTCCTGCCTATAGAGCAGATGATACCATGAGTGGTGCTGCTGGCACCCTGCATAGCCCATCTGTTCTGGTCTGTTTGTGAGGTTGTGCTGGAAGGTGGGAGCAGTGCAAAAAGAGCAGTTTGCCATCCCTGGGTGTAAAGTCACTTTTACTCATTGTGTGCAAGGCTAGCTTTCTGGGCTGTGGTGTCTTTAAGTCTTCCTTAATCTGAAATAAGAACAGAAAACAATGAGATTTGTTATTGTTATTTATCTAGGAATGTCTATAGGGAGCGCATGGGAAGATGAGGTCTGAATTAAAGGGCTATTCTGGAAATAATTAAAAAAAAAATAAGAGAACCTATGTTTGGGCCAGTAGATACGTTTAAAAGAATAATCATCTTTAATAAACTTTAAAAATTTCCCTCTGAACTTTGCTTACGATGCTGTACTGGGTTATGTAAATAAATTAAGCAAAAATAAGCCCTGGTAAAGGAAGATAGTTCTGTGGTTTATACTTCTACATCTAAAGAGAGGAAGATAGCATTGTAATTGGATAGTATTTCTGTTGAGCTACTGGCCCCGTATATTCTGAGAGAACATCTTGAAGGTAGTGATGGAATTAATGAACTGTTGTTATTCCCTAATGCTTGGGAGGCAGTGATGGAGCTGCTGTGCAACTAGGAGAGATGGCCTACAGATATGCTGATGTCCTTGTTCCTTATTTGAAAATAGAAGTTTCATCTCAAGTAAGATGTCAATTTACCTGAGTATTACTTTCCTTAGACATGGATTTCCTTGTTAGCTTGAACAGATTATTCCTTTTTAAAAGTAAGATGTACACTCAGTTTAGAATAGTGGCATTGCCTTAAAAAGCCAGCCTCGTGTTTCATAATAACCCAGAGAGAAAAAGATGATAGCAGGAGATTCATTGTGCCTTCAGCTGAATGGCACAGGCCTTCGTAATCAAAATAATTGGATTTTCACAAGAACCAGAAGCAGTGTGACTTCCTATACTTGCAAATTTGTTAGGCTGTGCAAAACATTACTTATCTGCTTGAATTTTGACACTGAATTAACTTTATATGCAGAATCTAATGTACTGTTTTTTATCCTGACAAGTTGAGAAAGAATATATCCTTTTTAGCTTAAGATATGCTTCAAAATTGGACCTTACTAAAAGCCAAGAGAGCTAAAGTTCATATTTTAGGGACAGTTGGTAAGATTTTGCCTTAGATGTATATTTATGTTTACATTTGTTGGTTTTCGCTGCAACTGAGATGCATGTGTCCAAGATCCCTACCCCCTCATGGCATGAACATGGCTCAGGAGAAGTGCTACTCTCAGCTCCCCTTCCCTGGATCTTGTAAGAGCCCTTATGTATTGGACTCCTCTCTTTAGTACAACTTGAAGCATAGTGTTCCAGCTGTCTTTTGCTCCTCAGTTTTATAGTTCTGAACACTTTTGTCTGTAGGACATTCCCGGAATCTTTCATTTTCTTTTTGTTTCAATATATTTATTTCTGCAGAACAAGCTACTTAGTTTGATTAGTGTAGATCTCCTCTAGCAATAATTCAGATAGATTTCCTTTGGATTATGAGAAGTGATTATAAGAGAGGGAAGGGAAGTCTTCTCTTCTGAATCTTCCATCTCCACTGAACTGTCCCAGCTCTTCCACAGCTTCATTAGTTTTCTAAATATGGGAGGGAACGCTAAATGGGGCTCAGCATCATTACCCGTAGAAAGGTTCATCACTCTTTTACAATATGATTTGTCAATGAAGTTTAGGAATGTGCTAAGTAAAATACGCAAAATATTCAAAAGAGCCATGTGATGAAATCACACTGCAAATTTTTTATAAACTGAACTTCAAGCGCTTTTAGAACTTTCTTTGTAGCAGACTTTCTACAGCTGACTTTCTGACTGTTGGAGAAGAATGGAGCTTTATCTTAACATTTCCTCCTCAAAATGACTAATTGAAAAATGAAATGTAATTGTATAGGATCTCATGAGTTAATTTTAAGTAATTCAAATTGGCTGCTACGTATTTCAGCACAATTACATATTTGAATACAATTTGAAGTGATAGGTTATATGAAAACTAAGCCTGGTACCTTTTTTTTCCTGACTTGTAAAAATATTTGCTTAAATACAAAAATATAATTTATACTTCTAAGCTCAAAGTGAATGAGGTGGCTGTAAAGCCACTTTTAAAGGTTACATGTAATGAAACTGCATGATGATTATGTAGTATTTTCATAATCTTCAGCAAAGATCTACATGAGAATGCAAATTTTTATCAATTTTTTTCAACTCTTGGTCATAGGAAATTTACAGTATTTGGCCTCGAAATGGGGCCTCGTTGCAATTTTTTTAGAGAGACTGTTGGTTATATGTGTTATATGTTGGTTATATGCAGCCTATGAAAGTATGAGTCAACGTAAATTAGCCTTGATCTCCATCCTGTGTAACAGTGCCTTCCCGGAATCACAGAATGATTGAGGTTGGCAGGACCTCTGGATCCATCTGCTTCAACCTCTGCCCAAGCAGGGCCACTCAGAGCAGGCGTGCTCAGGCCCATGTCCAGGTGGCTTTGGAAGATCTCTAAAGCGGGAACTCCGCAATCTCTCTGGGCAGCCTATTCCAGTGCTACATCACCCCCACAGCACAGAAGTGCTTCCTGATGTTTAGACAGAACCTCCTCTGTTCCAGTTTGTGCCCATTACCTCTTTTTCTGGCACTGGGCACCATTGACAAGAGCTTAGCTCCATCTTCTTTGCATCTTCTCTTCTGATATTTGTAGACATTGATAGACCTCTCTCAGAAGAGAGGTGCTCCAGACTTTTGATCATCTTAGTGGCCCTCCACTGGGCTCTATCCAGTATATCCATGTCTGTCTTGTACTGGGGGAACCAGAACTGGATGCAGTATTCCGGGTATGGCCTCACCAATGCTAAATAGGGCAGAAAGATCACCTCTCTCAACCTGCTGGCAGTACTTCTCCCAATGCAGCCAAAAATACCATTGGCCTTCTTAGTAGCAAGGGCACAGGGCTGGCTCATGTTCAGCCTTAGCCTTCTGGGCTAAGAATTGGCAAAGAGTCAGGGAAAGCTTATGAGACTTTGTCACAACCCGCCTCAACCAGCTACTAGCACTTGTGGGTACTGCTCTTCATAGCCACTTCTCTGCCACATTGGCATTGCACAAGTCTGAGTTGCCTAGGAAGGATGTTACTTGAAGTTAAAATATAGTGGAACTGCTAAATCTGAACGCTGCTCTGCTGTGGAAAAGGGAACGATTTCATTGTCAACATTGAAGAGGGAGACTGAATTTGAATAGAACTGCTTAAAAAGCAAGATATTTATCATTACCAAGTTAGCCATTTTGTGCTAGCCTATGGGTGAGCGCTCTTTTAGACTGAATACTTCAGAAATTATTTTAGAAAAAGAAAATCAGGAGAACATTTGGCAAAGAAGTAAACAGTGGTGAAATTTTAGTGCTGTGCCCCCTTAAAGGATATCGATTTCACAAATGAATTATCACCTATAAAGTCGTTTACTGGATGCCAGTGAGTACAAATGTATAAAACATGCATACATACCTGTAGGTGTTCACTGTAGGTAAGATGGAGAAAGTGTGCATCTGTAATCAATCAACATATGATAGATTTGGGAAGATACAGCTGAAGGAAAATTAACATAATATTCTAGCTACTTAACAGTGACAACAGGCTTATACAACAGTTTAATTAGAGAATGTGGATTACTGAAACCAAGTGGATAGATAGAAGATGTCTGCACAGTGGAATATAGCAATACAAATGCTACCTTCAGTTTGCTCTGTGAAAATTGCTGTTGTATCTTACCATAAATATTCAGGACTCCAGAGTTGCATACATCAGAGGAAAAAATATAACTGGTAGTTTACAGTGTGCTGTGATAACAGGTTTGAATGTACAGTGAATGAACTGCTGAGGTGTGGGCAGTATTTATGGGGAGCAAACCAACTAAAAGACATACCCTTCCATACACAGTTTTAAGATACCACATATTTTAAGATACTGTTCCTAGACACTCTAAGAAGATATGCCATGGACATCAGGAATGCAGTAGTTTGCAAAAACTATGCGAGCATGTTAGAGATTGAGCACAAATTCATCAAATAAGGAAAGAGGTTTCGTAACCACGTTATTAGAATAGATGTTAATAAGAAACAAGGAAACGGTGCCTTACAGAAATATTCAATGTGAAAAACTCAATATATTTTAAAATAACTTTAACGTATTTGTTTAAACAGTTAAGTATATATAAGATTCCACTTTTTAATTTACTTCTTGGAAAATTCAATGATGTCACTCTGATCTGAATTCATCCCAATTACATCATGTTTTTCTACTCAAGATATAAAAATTGTCCTTCAGTAAATCAGTTGAAGCAGTCTTTATGTTTATACTTTGTCATTTGTTTTATTAACCTGTATCACTTCCTAGCCATTTGATCAACTCATTTTCTTCATTTGTTTCTTTTATTTCTACATCCACTTCATCTCTCATTAGTGTCCAAATCTCTGTCTCTTACATTACACATACATAGATTTTCATTATTTTATTATTATTATTATTGTTTGTTTGTTTATTATAACTTTTCATTGTATAGGATTAGTGTCAGCTTCTGCTGTTTGCATGAGGAAGCTTTGGTGCACTACCAGGAATCAGCAGCTCTCTGGAGCAAGATATTTGAATCTGTTCATTCCTTTGAGGTGCCTTCCTGTGGTATCACTAGGGTGGAGGGGCACACTCCTTGATTAACAGGACATTGACATTCAATATAAACAGCGCACAAGCCCAGCTCAAAGCTCTGCTCAGTAGGTCACCAGTCATTTCTGCAACTGTCACTGTGCCAGCAGCCTCACAGCCTGCTTCCTCCTCATCTGTCACATCTGTGGCTCCACAAGGTCAGCAAGACCCAGCACAGATGCCTGATGCAGGCTGACATTTAGCCAGGTTTTTGCACTGCATGCTGGTTGGCTTGGCACTGAAGGTGAGTTTATCTAATGTATCCTGCGTGAGATGGGCACATCTTTCCGGCACTTCTGTTCAGTAGTTCAGCACAGTCTTTAATAAGTCAGGATTGTATGAAGAGATGTGTAGTGTAATATGCTGTTAACCAGATACAATTATGATGAGCAATCAAATTTCAACTGTTTCAGGCAGATAACTTCTCCCCAGTACTCAGCAGCATCTCAATTCAGCAATGATCAATACAGAGTGTTAAGTTTTCTTTATGTTGAATAATAGATGGCACAAACCTGTGTTCACCTACTGTCATATAAATGACACGAAGTGTGTGTCGTGCATTGGTCACCTTCCAGACTGAATGTCAGTGTACCTACTGCATGCTTCATCTAGCACAAGTGGTTTCCCAAGTGCATTCATACATTTTGTAAAAGTTCCTCTTCCTTTTCAAGTTAGTAAATCCTTTAGGTCCACTGTATATTTCACTCTTGCAATGTAATGATTCCAAACGTTGTCGTGCAGTTCATTCATGTGCAGTATACCGCGTTTGTTTCTAGTGCAAATAACTTCATGCTCCTTATAAGTCCATGTCATTCTCTTACCTTGAAAATTCATAGGTGATCTCTTTTCTCCTTCTGCATGTAAATTATGAGACACCAGAAAATTCTTCACTGGCTACAGTTAAGCTGCTGTAGTGTACTTCTAGTACACTTTTTAAATCCATGGGCTATCTTTTCATGTTAAGCATTTTCCTGACTTTTTCTCAGTGTATCTTTTTTTTTGCAAGAAATAACTTCGGTTTTTTGTTCTCCCACTAAATCGAACCTCATTTTTTCCCTGGCGCACCCATCTGTGCTGAGACAAGAGAGGTCTCTTGGGCCACGTTTGGATCAGCTGACTGTTACTTGCAGTGTTGTTCTTCTAGGTATAGTCAGTGAGTCTGCAGTACTTCCCAGTGGAAGGTTTTTGTAACTATTTTCAAGTTTAGCACCCTTAGCCTTTCCAGCTTTTCTGGTGTTGTGGGAGTCCTTGTCCTTTGAAGTCTTTGACTAGGAATTTTTTACAGCTTCCCACTATAATTGCTCACATAATATTATGCTGCAGTAGCTTAAGTCTGATTATTTAAGTGTCTCAGTAGGATGTTTCATGAAAAATGTCTTCTACAAACATAGCTTTGTACTCGACATTTCTACTCATATATAAAAGCCATTAAACAAGGCAGTAATTCTTCCCTTTTGGGCTCAGTGCAGTTATCATCTGTGTGAGTAATCCTATTGACTATAAAAGGACTTTTCATATTGGTCAAAATAGTAGGAGTAGACTCCTGTCTTCATATTTTGAAGACAATTTAAGCCCTGTTCAGCAGTAGCTGCTTGTGGCACAGAGTGGAATAGATACCCTGTGCCAAGTGGTCAGGTCCACGCAGCTTATTGCTCACCCCTCTCTGTTGAAAACCAGAAACCCATCCTGTTTTGTCCTCTCCATTGCTTTTCCTGCAAAGCAACAAATGTCAGAACATGCTATGAATAGGAATGAATAGAGCAAGATCAGGTGGCATTCTTTTTTGTTTGCTTGGTTTTTTGTTAAGTAAATACAAGAAATGTGAGTTTGCTGCTGTTCCAGTCACTTGTTTGGTAGTTTTGCTAGTTGTACTAATTGTTCTCAACTTTGATGAACTATCACCTAAATAACAAGGGGTTTCTCTATTTAGTATTACCATTGGAAAAATCCATAGATTAGTTTTAAAGTATTTGCAAATGAAATACTTACAAACGAAAGCATCTGCCAATTATCTTGCTATTTGAAGTCACTGAATTTATTTATTTGTTGGTCTTCTATCTGATTCACCTGAGGGGATTGCTGTTTTCATAAGCCATTCACTGTGTCAAGAGAAGTGCTCATGGAAGATAATCTACCTCAAACAATTAGAGAAAACCTGTGTTTCCCCAGTGATTTCTGTGACTTCATTTCTTCTGCCAGTAAAGATCTACATTTTAGTATTTACCATGCAAGCCCATCTTTATAAAAGGACATTTTGTTTTGATTATTTAGAACCTGAAGTCACAAAGGCTACGTTGTAATTAGATTTACTTCAGTAGGAATGGAAAATGTATTGTAGTAGTCAGAATCCCCAGGGGAAGGTTTCTAATAAAAAGTCCCTTGAATTTATTCGTATGTGAAAAGAACAGTCAATATTTGAGGTATGAAATGTCAATAAAAGTGAAACGTATTAACATACAGTCTATGTTACAGAGCATGGCCTTGCCAGTTATAATATTGCAGCTTTGTTTCACAAAGGTATTATGTGCTTTTGGAAATACAATCTCCAAAGGAAAATCAAATTAATCTCTTGAAAACAGAGCTCCTCAGCTGTGAGAATAGATAGTTAAAAGTAAGATGTAAGAGAAGAGATTTGTTTAATATATATATAAATATATATATATATTAGATTACATATTAGAAGTGAAAGGTGAAATATCCGTAATGTTTTTCAGTACTATGAATGCAGATGAGAGGATCATTTTCTGACATTCGTCCTTGTGGGAATTCTCTGTCATCCTAACAGTGGCAGAAGCCACCTAGCTGTCTGTTTCCCGTTTTAGCTTGGATAAAACATAGCATTATAAAAAGTGATAAGGTAGAGAAAATATGGCAGAACATTGTTCCATTAACTTGATAGCCTGTTAAAAAACTTTTAGCTTACTGCAATACTTACCTGTCCCATCTTACTACCCATTCCTAAATCAGTGGCAAAGAATGCAATTTTTATTTGCCAGTCAGTTCTTCAGGGATGATGCTATCTGCTTCCATAGCCACTAACAAACCACTAATAGTCATTCAGAACAAAAATGCCTCCAGATAGGATAACTTCCCCTCAGGGGCTGCAGTGTTGCATGTAGCGTGATATCCAGTTTGATGTCTACTCTGTGATTAGGAAACCCCACCAGAAGCTTTGCTCTTGCAGACCAGCAATTAGTAGAAATGGAAATCCCTTTTATCCCCCTGCTTTAAGGCAAGGCACATAAGGCAAGTGTTGACCAAAATTAATCGAACAGTTGGACTGAACTTTGTTCAGCCTGTTATCTCCTTCCTGTTCAGCGTAGATATCTGCATCCCCTTTCCCCTACAGCTTCAAGGAATTGGTGAATGTGGAAATCCCACGAGCCGTCAATCTATTTACTTCATTAGAAGCATCACTGTCTTCACTGTGAAAAATTCATGCTTATAAACTTAAAATGCACCCTTCATGAATATCCTCTAAGACTGACTTTAAATATCTCACTTGTTTTCTACATTGTCTGTGGAAAAGGTTGAGTTAAAGCAATTTGAGTGAGTTCCACATGTTTATTCATGGAATGGTGGTAAATTACCGCTGTGAGATAAAGTTTAGGAGTTTCAAATGCTCCTGTGGAAAAGCAGATGTTTAACTCCCAGCAGCTGCTCTGTAGCCATCTACTGCCACCTTTCTCTAGCCTGCACCTGTGCGACTGAAATGAATTGAAAAGTTTTGCTCCCTTCCAATGTGAGTTGTTTCGCATTTTGTGCAATGCACTGCCTTAAACACATTTGAAGAGTCCCTTTCTTTCACTGCTGTGTTGTGTTAGCAATAGACAGAGTTTACAGTCACTTACAGTTTGTTTTACTCACTATTCAGGTCTCCTGTGATGGCTGGAGGTCTATTTGCTGTTAACCGAAAGTGGTTTTGGGAGCTGGGAGGATATGATCCAGGATTAGAAATATGGGGAGGAGAGCAGTATGAAATCTCCTTTAAGGTAAGTCGTCAAGTCACCTTGTAGTTCTGTACTTGTTTGGTTTTATGCCTCTGGATTTTCATTTCTCATGTGCTTTGTGATCATAATACTTTCACTAATACTAGCTTTTGTGTTTTAACTAAAATTAATTTAGTACAGTTCTACTTCTGTTTCTTGAGGAATTTCCGCAAATTTCAAACAGAGCTATGCCATAAACATATGCTCCAAAAACTGTACAAAACTCACTGAGCACAGTTTTCTCAAAATATCTGGTAGTTTACCACCACCAAAGAGTGAAGTTTTACCTTGTCTCTTGTGTTAAGCCCTCTCCACTTACCTTTCATCAGACATTGCATCTACTGAACTCCATCATGCTGGGGTGGGCCCCCATAGGGTCAGTTCATGGAAAAGGAAGAAGAAAGTCATAGGAAGGAGACCCCTTTTCAGTAGAATCACTGGATCAGCTCAGTTCCTATGAGCTGTTATCTACAGGCCAAGTTTTCAAAATCAGATGATTTTTTAATTGCATTTGGATAATTAAAATTACAAAATTGTAATGACAGTGAGTTTTTAAGTATTCAGGTTATGTGCAACCAGCCATCATATATCCTCTATGTGGATGTGTGTATTCAAGTCAGTTATTTGGCTTTTAGGTCCTGAGTTGAAAATCTTGTTACTTTCTTCATGCCAGATAGGTATTTCCATTTCTTTGATGAGGACTAAAATGTCTAATTTTGAAAATTTATTTTACTTTGTTCCAGAATACCCAAAGAATTAAAAACTTTACCTCATGCTCTCTACATGCAAAGGTTTTCAATTAGCTAATAGAACTTCATGATGTAAATGAATTGAGTCAAACAAGTTTGGATTTGTAATCAGAATTCACATTTTGCTTCAGGATCTTTCCAACCTACTTCCAAACTCCTCCAATGTAAAGCTCAGTAAATAAATTCAATATGTCAGCCATGACTAATTTTGTACGTATTGTTGCATCTGAGTTTCAGCAGTGATTAGAACAGTAGAACTGTGGCCATTCTGTTGAATGAAGCATACAGAACGGTCCTACACCGGACTGCCAGGCTGTTTTTATGAGAGTTATCAAAACAGAAAAATGGTTTGTATTAACTGCACTACTCTCTCTTTCTCTAAATCGTTTTTACACTACAGCAAAATAAAATTGGAAGGCAAGGGAAACCCAACAGATAGAAATCATGTTTAGAATATACCAATTTACATTCTATCCATATAGATCATTTCAGAGTCAAATATAAGTAGTCACTTGTAGCTGTAACAGCACTTTCTGACAGGTCACCTTAGATTTTATTATCCTATTTCATATATTCCTTTTATTTGTAATCACAAAGAGTAAAATTGTAATGCAGTCCAGTCTTTGTATAGAAACCATGGTAACAGCACTTGAAATTGAGATACTAGATTGCTCCAGTATGTTTTGCTCAAGCAATAGATTTTCTTTGGAGGCAGCTGTGTCACACTGGGTCTCAGTCATATCTTCTGATTCATCTCATTAGTACATACTAACCTTAGGGTCTCTGTTATCTTTTATTGATATTAAAAGAAGAAAAAATATTAAAAAAAAAAACCTCTTTAGAAAGGCTTGCCTAATAGAAACAGCTTTCTATTGGAAGAACCTAACATATATAAGTTTCAGAAAAAAATACTACTGTTTTGTTTGGAATGGCAGAAAATGGGAGAAAAAAGCGGAGTTTCAAACTCCGCTTCATGGACCAGCAAACTACTGTAACCCCTTTTCTTAACATTATAACAACAAAATAGGCAAGTTGTGGCACATGTCTTTAATTAGCACTCCATTCTGCTTTACCTTGAAGTTTTGATTGCTCAAGGTAAGCTTATGGGTCTATTAAGGAAACTCTTTGGAAAATGTGTATCAAATATCATACGCCCAAATTCACTCATTGCAAACATGCAAAACCATGTTAAAGAAACAGTGTAAGTCACTTTTGATATTCTTGGCCTAATTTTGTTTGGAGAAATAAATCCTAGATGCTGGAATGAAACTTCCACATAAACCCACATACCAAAGTGAAAAGATCACTTAACAGTCAAGATCATATTCAAGAAAAGCATCTCCTCAACCAAAGACCTCTGCATTACTGTGCCAGTAATCCCCACAACCCAGATGGCAGAAGCGTTGGTTGCAAAGTAGGTGGGTAGCCATGAGTGCAGAGCATGGGCTCAGAAAGCCGAAGAAATTGAATCTTTCAGAAAGGTCTGTGATAGTCTCAGCACTCAAATCAAATGGTTTGCCTGAAGTCCTCTGACTTAAGGTTAATATATCTTTGTCATGAACTTAATATCAGCTGCTCTACTCTGCTGTGCTCACTTTTAATCTTCTACTACATTTTGCGTTCCCCAGACACACAATGAATTAAAGGCTGATGCAAGGGTCATCATGCAAGCTCAGAGGAATCACTAATGACAGCAAACCATACTGCTTTGTGAGTTCAAGATGCTAAGACAGAGTTTGAAGACTGATTAAAAAAAAATATAATAAGATTGTAGCAGGACAAGTGATTGCATGGGAAGTCAGGCAGCAGTTCCTGACACAAAGAGGTCAAACCAGATTTGGGAAAGGTTCTCAGGCTGGAAGGCTTGGAGGGACAGTGTCTGTTTTGATGTTTCTCACTGGCGGTTTCATTAGATATGACCTGAGGTAACAGGCTTCAATGCAGAGCACAATCCTGAACACAAGTCTTTCCATGAGGGAGGTTGCTTTATCTCACTACACAGGGACAGAGGGTGGGTGGTGTGAGGAAAAATTTTCTTGTGTGTGTTTGGGGGAGGAGAGGTGTTCTAGGGGGAAAAGAATTCTACCGAGAGTGAATCTGCACTGAAACTAAATTTACTGCAGAGTAATTAAGTTTCTCCAAAATGCAGGAGGCTTTATAATGTTTCTGTGATATTTGGGATTGTGCCATAGCAGGAAAGGAAACTTCCTCGAACTTCAGGCAAACTTCTCTTCCAGGTGCTGAGTTGTTAGGAGCACAAAGGGACAAGTTTTTTCTTTGTTTTGTTTAAAAAAAAAAAAAGCTGCTTTTTAAGTTTGCTTGACCTTTATTTCCTCAGTCAGAAACACCAACATACATCTCTCTTGTTCTCCCATAGTAACATTGCTGCAGAGGACAGCAGCAATCCTAGCACTGAGTGCTGTGTTGATTGACTGCTGCTTCCAAATCAGAGCACTCACACACATATCCAAGGGATGGTGAGGCACTCACAACCTGTGTCTCAAAATATGACCTCTTCATTAAAAAGTTCCTTTGATTAATTTTTGCATAAGAAATGATGTGCAGTATTTTAATTTTTTGGCAGCATAACCTCAGGATCAATTTTTTAATTAAAAAGATGTATGGTATCTTGCTGATGATACTGTTCAGGGTGCGCTAAACTTGTGAAAACTGTCAAAGTGCTGGAACTGACCTGATTAATAGCTTCCTTTCTCATTAACCAGGGAAGGCACTATTTAGGAAATCCTAAATTTAAATCTTCTAGAAAGACACAGTTTATGTAGTAATTTCCAAAATATATAGAGTGGTGAAAGATATTCATTTCCTGTGTCTGCTGAGGATCCTTTGTGCTGGACATTCCTTAGGCATAGGCATAAATCATACCTTAACAAAAATGCTTCTTTGAAGCTAGTCACCTATATCTAAGGTTGTTTTATCCATATGCATGCTGACACATCTTCCAGATTCTCTTCATCCCTGTTTTTCAACACACACTTCCAAGTTCATTAATTCCCTCCACTACTGGCAGTCTTGGGGGGAGGCAGGGCGTAGGGGAGTGTTACCACTTGTCAGTGCAGCTGTAACCTGTACTGAAGTGCAGATCCTTAGTATTTGAGAGGTGCCAGTGACTGCTGTTGAAATATCCACAGTCATCAGTTTCCAGTTTACACAGTACTGTTTTAGTATCACTGGCATGAAATCCCATTGCACCACAAGTAAATGGTTTTGCTGTTTCTGACCTCGCTGACTGCACATTTGAAGTCATTGTTCCTGTTTTTCAATTTTTTCTTGCATTTAGCTGGACATTCTCGTTACATTGAAAAGTTTGCAATAAAGTATTCTTCCTTCTCCTTTTCTACCACTGACAAATCTAGTCTCTTGGCTTATATTTCAGGAAGAGTGTCTGAAAAATTCCATAATGTTTTTGTATTCTTATTTTCTACAACTTTTTCAACCCCACCATGGTAGTACATTCCTCCTGTTTGTTGTCTCTATTTCTTGCTCAGTGCTCAGAGCACCAAGCTGACAGCTTTGCATGACATACTTTATATTCCTCTTCTGCCAGTTTACTGTTTTGTGGGCTTTTTTTCCATTAATTTCAGTGTCTCTTGCTGTTGTCTATCTTGTTGCTGACTCTCAGCAGCAGCAGTAGTATGTTTCTCAATTAGTTTTGAAGCCTGATCCGAAATCCATTCAGTTCCTCCTCAATCTTTTACTTAATTTGCTGTATGTTTATGTTCCTGTTCCCCAGCAATACATCCTCCACTGCTCAAAAATCATGAGTCTCTTACTGCAGTAATTATGACTACAGTGTAGCATATGGATTGGAGTCTCATTCTCTTGTGCACTGTATTTACATTTCGCAGATAGTCTCTCAAGCTAGATAGATAAGGCAAGGAGAGAGAGAGCAAGCAACATTCAGTTTTAAAGATGAAGTAATATGAAAAGAGGGTGATTCACCCAAAATCCCACAAGAGCTATATAGTGGAACCAGAAAATGCCTCTGCGATATCTAAGCTGCAGTCAGGAACAAAACCACACAACCACAACTTAATCTCTTTCAAAGCTTTGCGTTAATGCTTGCCTTTTGCTTTCAGCCATCCCTATAAAGTGTTTTGCAACATACTCTCGGAAAGAGCTGTATAAAGATAAATTGTGATCGAGTATATAGCTGACACATAAACTACTCTTCTTTTGATCTTTCCAAACTGAAATTGCATTGTTTTGGTTTCCTCTTTGTTTCTTATGCCTCAGCTGTGAACCAGATTCATTGCTTTTGTAAGGAGGAGGCATTAGCAATCTTGAGAGTTTCATTGCTTGCTTCTTAGATAAACAGAGGCGTCAGTGTTGTGATATCATTTTGCCAAATGTCTTGCACCACCTGAATTCCTTTCATGGTACACTGGAGATCTGCAATATTTAACAGAGAAGCCATTCTCTGATTTCTTGCATTCAGTGCAGGTGACATAAAAATGCACATTTTAAAGACAAGGTTGCCAGAATTGATCTTCCCAGGAAAATATAAAAAATGCCTTTAAAACCATTCTGAAGCTGAAAGATAAACAGGAACAGCTGCTAAATGTCCTTCAAGGCAGCCCAAGATTCATTTCAATTACCCTACACAGTGCACCTCAGGTGCAGCACAGCATTTTCAAGTTTTATATCTATCAAATATAAACCTAGCACACAGTGTTATTTCCTCCCACTTGTTATTGCCTCAGCATACCTGACAGTTTTTTCTTCTAAATCTTTTTCTCCTTTTATTTTGTTTTTCTTTTTTTTTTTCTCACTTGTATCCAGTGCAGTATATGTCTACCTCAGCTCTCATTGTCTGAGTTAAAGTAATACTGGCCTATATAGACATATATGTATATTTCTACCTTCTTGTGTTTTACATTTGTTCTGTGACTGACTCTCCTCTGAGTCAAACTGCCATGCTGTCCACTCTTCAATGGCTAAGAAAGCTTGCTTAATGGCTTTAATATCTTGTCTAGCCTTTGAAATAACATTTTAGTTTTAAAAACAGCAATGAATAGTAGATATGGCTGCACTTTCATCAGTGCATTGGGTCATTTGAAGACAGCCACGGATGTTTCCACCGAAAGGTACCAAATGATGTAATGTACAAGCAAAGTATTGGCAAAAAAGGTAAATAATATTTTTTTGATTGGCATTACCCACCTGATTTTAACATTCTCATTTTTATAATTTTAATACACGTATGAACATTGTGAATTAGATGACACAGAATTAGACAGGGGAGGATTTCAAAGTTTTCTTTAAGATTTACAAAATGTTTTCTGAAGGAAAAAAAAAAAAAGATTGTGACTACATGGCATAGCAAAGCTGCTCTGGGCTGTAATGAGCTATTTTGGCACAGGTGCAGAGCGTTCATTTGGGTCTCTATTTCCAATCCATCAATAAATGTACTCCCCAAGAAGGACTGGGCTCACTCTTGATTCTATCTCAACATATGTGCTTCCATTTGGCAGAGCCTGTATTACCCTGTGCCACCAACCTGCAAAACATGCCTGCTCATCTGGCACGCTGGCATGCACCAGCAGCAGCTACACGGTGCCCCTGTGCCCTCGGAAGGGCTGGCTGACTGCTGGGAGGTGGGAAGGCCCTGAGCAGCTCTCAGCTGCACAGACTGCGCAAGGGGGTCTCTGGACCAGCAGGACAAAGCCAAGCACAGGATCTTCCCCCTGTCTCTGGCGGTTTCAAGCCTTCCTTACTCACTCACGCTAGTCTACTTAGGTTTGTCCAGCAGTCTGGTGCAGACCCTCAAACAATTACCGGGTCTGTGATGCTATGGCTAGCAGCTAATGGACTACAGGGGCTAATACCCAAATGACCCGTAAGAATCAGCTTCCTGAACTGCTTTGCAGCTCAAGCCTTCATACTAAAACCCCAGTTCTTTCCAGCACGAGTAGCACAGCCAGTCTCAGGGGCTGAATTCTGGCTTTCTACCTTCAGCAATTGCTTTCAGTCATACTCAAGCACCAAGTTATCCCATAGTGCAGTGCTTAGCATCTGCATGTTCAGATTACTAAAATTCAATCATGAGCTCACAACTACACAGCCAGGACTGTATACACCCACTGTAGTGCAGGCAAACACAGCAAAAGAGGCCAAATTCCTGTCCATTTTCACTATTGTTTTAAGTGAATGACATTAATCATGTCATTCTCCTGTGTTTTCAAAAAGACAGCAGCTACAGCCAGCTGGTAGGCAGGACAGAAGAGGCAGAATGCAAAATGTATGGGAAAAATTACAGAGATGCGCATTGTTCTCTGCAGGCTTCATAGAGAACATCAAGTATTCATGATCACATCATATTTTCTGATACCTTTTGTTAGGGATACAGTTACTGTTGTTTTAATTGGGAACATAACTTCTAGATGAATTCCTCATTGTTTGTAAATCATTGGTAAAATATTCAGTTGTCTGTTCTGTTCAGCTTTGGCCTCAGTCACAGACTTGCTTCACTCCATTTTCATAGAATCATAGAATCATAGAATCATAGAATGGTTCAGGTTGGAAGGGACCTTAGAGATCATCTTGTTCCAACCCCCCTGCCATGGGCAAGGACACCTCCCACTAGACCAGGTTGCCCAAAGCCCCATCCAGCCTGGCTTTGAATACTTCCAGGGAGGGAGCATCAACGACTTCCCTGGGCAACCTGTTCCAGTGTCTCACCACCCTCACAGTGAAGAATTTCTTCCTTATATCCAGTCTAAATCTACCCTCTTCCAGTTTATAACCATTACCCCTTGTTCTGTCATTATCTATCCTTGTAAAAAGCCCCTCCCCAGCTTTCCTGTAGGCCCCCTTCAGGTACTGGAAGGCTGCTATCAGGTCCCCCCGCAGCCTTCTCTTCTCCAGGCTGAAGAGTCCCAACTCT